>CM035797.1:21866451-22173951 GCA_020466265.1 Siphamia tubifer | reverse complement strand
TCTATTGCTCTCCTCTCTGCCTCCTCTTTTCTCCTTTTTCTGAACTGAAAGCCGAATGCTTTCAGTTCAGAGTTGGCTTTCATTCACCAATGATATTGACATGACGTAAGCAAACTAAGAGAACTGACAGGTACATTTTTTTCCTATAGCCAGTGTTTATTAAAATGTAAATATACATTAACAATATACATATCAAAATTACAATCTATATTTTTACGATATAGTGTGGTTGTAAAAAAATTTTTAAAACAGAAATGCCATATTAGGATGATTGCCCAGGCCCCCCTCATGACTCATGTCATTTCATTGGCTGTTTTGTTTTAATTTTTAGCTTCAAATGTCCAGTTTCATAGAAGCACCCATTAAAAGAAAAAAATATTTCAAACCAAAATAGCACTGGGTCTTTATGAGTTAAATGCCATCATCTAGAGGGGTCCCTAATTCATTGGATGTGGACGTGCCCCCAGATGAGTCAGTTACACCACTGGTAATGTTGGACCTCTCAGTCCTAAATTATGCATTTTGAGCTTTTGCCCAGAGAGATTTGTGACTCCTAAAGCATATGTTCCTGTTGGAAGAAAGAAACAACCTGTGGTGCATCATAATGGCTGAAGGGGACAAGCTTCTTCTTTGACCTAGAAAAAGTAAGTTACAAGACACAAAGGGAAAAAAAATATTTCACAGGTTTTGGAACATTCACAACATTTTCTATTACATCCTGGAAGTTATTAAAAAATAGACATGCATTTTTTTTTTTTTTTTGACAGTTGTTGATGTCATTTTTAATGTAATCTACACTGTTGCTCATGAAGTTGCAAGAATTTCGTTTTTTGACACATTTCTCTGTTTATTCCTATTTATACACATCTATAATCACCTTTAAGAAAGAGCAATGATTGCATACTGAGGCACAGTTACATAATTGATCAAGAATAAAGTACAATATCACAAGGTAAAATTATTTTATTCCAACTTTACGCACCAAAAAAAATAAATAAATAAATAAAAATAAAAAATAAAATATATATAATTATTATTACAATTTTACTTCATTAGAGTTTGGACATATTTCTGCTTTTCTATTAGATCTTCTTGTAAAAATAATATGCTATGAAAGCATGTTGAAATAGTAAAATCAATTTCATAAACTTAGAAATACTGTAGCTCTAAGCACTTTTAATTTCTTTTCAAACGGTGCAGGTAAAAACGTGATAATATTACGCTAACGTTTATCTAGTCAAACTTAAACCCCTCTCTCCTTATTGATTGTCAAATGTCTGAGTCAGGTCTGGAGTAACATTTCAGAAACAGTACTTTTTGTCCTGTGGCTGTTTTTGTTTTTGTTTTCAAGGACATAGTGTTATTTCAAAGACAGACTGCTGACATGTACTTAATATATATCACATGATATCCATCTTATCTTATTTACAATATTACAGTTATCTACTGTATTCACATTTACCCATTACACTGATGAATGAATTTCATATTCAGCAAATAGAATTATGGGAGAAAGAGTTTATCTAGGAGAAGCCTCATTATACTGACATTTGATGAAATCATGTGAAGATGATGTTCATGTCCTCTGTCAGTAGTCAAACACTTCATATTAGAGATTATTGCAAATCCGCTATGCAGTAGAATCAATATGCAGCTTCTATCGGTGATACCCCCGACAGCCAATCTGTAAAATCAACAGTGCATTGCGTGTGTGTAAATATACTTGATATTCTATCATATTTTCTGATGTACTGTGGTCTATTTAGGAATTACCTGTCAATGATACATTTCTAAAGGATTAATCAGAGGAAGTTAAGTGACAATAGTGGGGCAAAAATAATTTGTATTTGGTGAACTCATTAGAACAGTGCTTTAAACCTTGGAGCCTAATATTCAAATGTGGTCACTAGAAATTTCTAGTACTTGATTAAAAAAAAAAAAACAAAAAAAAAAAAACTAACAAAAATATGTTTAACCCTTTCATGCATGAATTATAAGAACCTTTGTTAAGATGTTTTTTCCTGAGTGTTTTTAATTATCTTTAGGCATGACCAATCGGATTGAGGTTTTTTTTTGTTGTTGTTGTTTTGAAGCAACAAAATATGTAATTAGAAGCTAATAACAGAAAACTATGCAATAAAAACACTTTTAATACCACTAATCAGATGTTTTCTCCTCCTCTAATACTAATTATTGTTCATTTCATGGAGATAATATGTAAAAAAAAAAAAAAAAAAAAAAAAAGCCTCTTTGTTAAAAAAAAAACAACTAATCAGGTTAATTACATTATAATAACAATTATCAATTGATTTACACTAAAACATGTCACTGCAGAGGAGGTTTATCAAGAGCAGAATAGTTACAGTGATGGTGTGAGAGGATGCATAAATGAACACTAAAACAACAATATATAAGAGAACATTAACAGCTTAAAATAACTGCCCCCTGTACTGAATACTGATGATTCTATACATAGTTCATTATAATTAAAACATCACACACTAATGAAAAAAATCAAGTTCAAATAAAACGCAGCGTATAATGTCTGAGATGTCTTGATTGATCCAATCATTTGACCATGTGGGTTATGAAGCGTTAACCTGCCCAGACACACACAGTCCAAAAACTGACTAAGACATCTTTAAGAGACACTAGGAAGCAGACACTAAAAATGTCCATGACATACATTATATAGCCTCAATGTCATCTAAAATATACATTTATTTGCATGTTGCAAATATGTTGTGAACTATTGCATGATCAAAAACTAATTATTTTTAGCAAAACAAATTTCTTTGTTTTGCATGTCTGGGGTCTCCAGGTATTTTTAAAATTAAAATGGGGTCACAAGTCAAAAAAGGTTGGGGACCACTGTGTTAGAATGTTGTTTTTCTTGTACAAACCTTGACCAAAACAGACATAATTTAACTTAACACAATGTTAATTTAAATCATTGCTTTTTTAAATACATGCCAGAATGCATTATATATGTATATATATATATATATATATATATATATATATATATATATATATATATATATATATATATATATATATATATATATATATATATATATATATACTGTATATTTATTTCCTCTTGGATCAATATTGTTCATTCTGAATCTAATTTCATGTTCCAATAATTCAGAGGAACATTTAGTTTGTTGTGTAACATATACCCTGGTGAAGTGTTTATCAAACCTGATATAATTTTTCAGTTTTGACCTTTTGTTACTCTAACAGCAGAAAAAGGATTAGCTGTAAAAAAAAAAAAAAAAACAGAATCGAGAAAATAATGTAATTTTTAACTAGATGTTTAAGACTTACATGTTGTTATTATGAACTAAAACATTATTCAGTAGTGTACTGATATTAACAGACATTATGTTCTGACCCATCACCACACGAGAAGCTGCAGTGCTTCACAGTTTCCAGGCATCACGGGGAAATTAAATCCATAATTACCTTTCATCATATTGTAATGGAAGTCGTCTGAGAGGACATGAGACTTCTGCACCTACAACTCTGCTCCTCATGTTTAGGTTGGAGATAATTTCCTTCATGTTATGTTACATATTTTTACTGATCACTGACATTTTCTGAGAATTATTGGATCTAATACATGTCAGATTCAGCTTGAATGTGATACTACTGCTGTGCTCCTTCTCACAGAGTCATAGAAAAGTGTCTCCATGTTTCTATCAGGACATCCAGGTTCAGTTTGAATCTTTTGGTGGATGTTTTCAAAGTCTTATTTCTGTAGTTTTACAAGGTTTTTCCACACAAATGTTCTCATATGGAGTGAAGATCAATGCTTCCTGTGGAAAGTACATATTGTACGTAAATACATTTGATAGATGAGTCACAGGTACAGACATAAACTGCATCTGGTTGTCAGATACAATAAAGAAATGTACTGTATGGATGAACAAATAAATAAGTAAATATAAAATCAGGCCAGTATGTGGGCGGCTAGTTTGTGGTGAAGCATCATTCAAGGTATTCACCAACACCTTTTCCTTTCATTTCCACTTCATGAACACAGAAACATGCAAGGAATGAATGTAGACAAGGAAGTGACAGTAAATATTTTCAACAGAGCTACATCAGAGAACCCATTTACATTCAGGTCAGAATCATAAACCGAAGCCATACTGTTTTGTTTTTTTTGTTTTCCCACAGCAGCGAGTGTCTGTGTGCGACACATTGAGGATCACAGAGGGGGATCCTTCCCTCCCCCCCCCCCCCTCTCTCCCTCTCTCTCTCCTGACTCAATTCTTTGCCAGTGCCTACATCCAAAACAACATTTCTAAATAGATCCAGCAAATTTGGCATCTCAGTGCACATGAGTTGTGCAGGGGACACTTCATAGTACATTAACCCAATTTCTCAGGATTAAGTCTTGCCTCACTTCCACCCATGACCCCCCCGCCCCCTCACCACCACCACCACCACCACCACCACACACACACTTACCGCCCCCACCCCCACCCTGAGGTTTGTGCTCATCCCACTCTGGCCCTGTCAAAAGTCATGCTCCATTTCATGGCTGTGGCATTCAGGAGCACTTCCGTGTCTGCCTTTTTGGCCTTTTTGGGGACGTGAGTGAAAGAAGACATGAGTAATAACTAAAACCACAATTTTCTTTTTTGGAGATGGCTTTAGAACTCACAGCATGAGTGGAGTGTGGGTATATCATTAAGTGTATCTGGGTCTTGAGCAAACCCCCAGGCAGTATGAGTGAAACCTCCCCTAATGGTGCAGAGAACCATTTAGAGCCAACAAATACATTGTCTATGTCCACTAAAGGGAAATTCGAGAGTATCTATCGAGTCAATTCATTCTCTACCGGTCATAACACTTTCTCTACAAATGGTCCTTTGCACTAAAACGATTCTTTCAAAACATAATCATAGGTTACAGGTTCACTTAAAGGTGTTTTTTTTTCCCCTTTTCGGCTTCTTTTTGCACAGTTTATCTTAAATTCTGTCCTTGAGTAAATGATTTAAACAGGAGATAATTCTTTTTTTTTTACACTGCATGTCTTTTTTTTTTTACCCAACAGGGTCAAGCACATTGTATAACCTCACTAACAAGCAGACACCAGATATTTTTAAACTGCCAGAACACACTTAATGAAATATTGATATTTTCCCTCTTTTTGTTGCATGCGTTCAGCAAAAATGCTTCTGCAGGGATAACATTACTACTTTAGACTCCTTTTTATTTTAGATTCTTCTGTAAGGTCACATTAGTGGTTCTGATATTGATGTACGTACGTTCATTTAGGACACTGATCAATGTGGGCAAAGAAATAAGAGTCCATTTGCAGCTCGTTGGGCAGAAATGAAATGAAAATGCAGCAAGTTTCCAGCACCCACAACAGTACACAGCATCTTTAATGTATTTCTACTCCTTGATTCTTTTCTCAGACATCTCTGAATCATGAAACTATTCAACAAAGTGTTCGATGATACAGAGAGGTCTGAGAGGAAATTCAAGCAACCTCACACTCCAGCACACACACACTCTCTGTGATGTATGTTCTTCGGAGTCAGCTAGGAATTCAAAAAAAAAAAAAACCATGCGCAGAGTCATATTTGTTGCAGAATATATACTTTTTTTTTTTTTTTTTTTTTAAATCTCTGTGGGCTTGACACCACCTCTCACTGTTCCGTCAGTCCCAGTGCCTCTTCTATGCTTGAGTTTCAGCAGAAGCTTATTCTGGAGTTTTCTGAAAAGTCTTTTCAATAGTGTACAAGACTGGCTGAAATATTGAACCCTTTCTACAGTATGGTTAAAAATTAAGCACAACTTACACTTACTAGCTACTGTCTGATATGACCACATGCCTTAGTGCCTCTGTTGGTACAATGAGAAATGCAACAATATAATCGTGGCCAGTGAAAATGTAAAAATGTAGTTTTGATTTAAGGTTGTGACTCACTGGTAACAGAGATAATACGCGTAATATGTGCAGAGGTGTAAAGTAACGAAGTAAAAGTACTTCAACTGAGAACTTGCAGGTTTAAAGGTCTCCCCCGAAGAAAAATGACCTGAATGTTGTGGAGGACGAGTTGCATTTTGTTTTATATTGTTCATGTTATTCAAATGTAAGGAAACATTTATTTGATTGTGTAAATGATGCCAATGTTTTTTGGTTTCCAGAATGTATGTTCACAAAACATGTATTTGCTTTTGCTAATTTTCTGTGTTTGGCATATGGGAGAGGATGTTTGAATGTATGGTGGTCCGTAGAGAATTAAGTAGAGATTTTCAAGTGTCTTGTTAAGCCCATGTGGGCTGGACACTGATGTGCAGGACATGTTAATAAGTTCAATCAATCAATCAATCAATCAATCAATCAATCATTACTGTACATTACATTCTCAGAATAGACTTGTTAGTTTTTTAAACTAAACAGATGTGACAGTATGAAAAATATGTCACTTCAGAGGGAAAATCAGTGGAGGAGAGAAACTGTGATTTTATATACTAGAATTATATGACTCTTCATCAACACAATTTTGACTTTTTATATCATAATTTTTTACTTTTTATCTCACCATTTTAACATTTTATCTCACAATTTTGACTTTTTCTCTTAAAACTATGTATTTTTCTCTCATATTTATAACTCATGATGACTTTTTATCTCAATTGTGACTTTTTTTTTTCAAAATTTCCTGCTCATATCCACAAAACTGAGTAACTGTGACTTGATCAAAAACATTATCTACACAGTAACTCACTTTTAAAGGCTTTATTTTAGATACTTTTGAAACTTTTCAGATTTTTCCCAGGTAACTAACTATTATTGCATTCATGGAAAAAAAAATTTCAGTTTTACTTTTATACTTTATTACAATTGAGAAGTTGTACTTTTTTACTTTTACTTAAGTAAAGGAGTTGAATCAGTACTTTTACCAGAGTATTTTTCCACACAAGTAGCTGTATTTCTACTTAAGTACAGAATGTGAGTACTTTGACCACCTCTGTTTATGTATATTTTTATGAGTTGGTGTACATGAATATATGTGTGTGTAAGTATCTAACCCAGGGGTGTCAAACTCATTTTAGTTCAGGAGCCACATTAAACCAAATGACATCTGAATTGGGCCGAACCACTAAAATAATAACACAATATATAAATAATGTTAACTCCAAATTTTCCTCTATGTTTTAGAGCAAAAAAAAAAAAAAGTTAAATAATGTGATGAAAATGTTCACATCTACCAAACAATATGAATAATATGAATAACCTGACACTTCTTCAGAAAAGTAAATGCAATTTTAAGAAGATCATTTCATTTGAAATGAAAGATTATGTCTCAGTTTTATCATTTACCCGTCAATTACAATGTACAGATTATTTATTAGTGGGTCTACAAATACACAAAATATTTAATAACAGCAGAACATTGTTAAACTTACACTTCAGACATTTCAAAATGTTCCTATTTGTTCAGGTTATTCATGTTTTTTTGTGAAATAATAGTTTGTTTTATTGTAAATACAGTAAAGTGACATGAACATTTGTAACACTGTTAACCCCAGACTGCATGCCCCATGTTTGACACCTCTGATCTAACCCTAACCCTAACCCAATATTTAGCAAAGGAAAAGTGATTAAATTAATTTACTAAACAATGTTAAAAGAGTAACAACTAGAAAAGCACTCAGAGATGACAGACTTCACCAAGGCAGAACCCCCCCCCCCCTTTATAAAGTTTCCTCTCTATACAGAGATGCATTTATTTAGGTTATACACAGTACATTTTGCAGTGTTAAATCAACACTTAGAGAGTTTATTTAACTTCTTCTAGAGTGTATTTGGTCCCATTGTCTCCAAATTAACACTGTAATAACAGCAGCTTATAATGAGCAGTGTCTTCTTTCCCGACCACGTGAAATTTGTCAATGTATTTTTTTTTTTAACATTGGGTCTAAAAAAGTTGGCAAAATGCCAGATATCAAAATATATCCATTTATTTGTCCTTCTTCTTAATTTCTTAGATTTTTGCACATTTCTTTTTGTCATAGTTTCTGTTTTGTTTTCACACTAGCACAAGTAAACACAAAGGAGGGGGTTTGTCTTAGTAATTTTTGTCCAATATTAACAATGTATGCTCTGTATGCTACGTTCCCTGCTTTTGAACTGCTATTTTGTCGTCCTCCATCATTGATCGTGACCCTGAAAGTGATATTACTGTGTCATCTTGAAGGATGTCTCACTTTCCAAAAAATTCACAGAAAAATGCAGACAATTCTGATTGGCTAAAGACACCACATACTATACACAACCATGACTGGAGTGAAAATTCAAAGAAATACAATAAATATAGTTATAAAAAAAACTTCACTGAATGACAGCATGAACTATAGGATGAGTATTATGTTTTTGTTTAGTTTTTTTCTTAAGTACATTTTCTAAAATTTAAACAGCACTGTATCTGTACCTGCCTCCACTGCAGCCAGGACCTATGGCTGGTTTATGCTGACCATGGCAGGATGTAAGACTATAATAATAATAATAATAATAATAATAATAATAATAATAATAATAATAATAATAATAATAATAATAATAATAATAATAATAATAAATAAAATATTATTATTATTAATAATAATAATAATAATAATAATAATAATAATAATAATAATAATAATAATAATAATAATAATAATAATAATAATAATAATAATAATAATAATAAATAATAATAATAATGAAATAAGTATTTAAGTTTTAAGATGTGTGAGTGATTTAGAATAATCAAATGTGCAGTCACTCTTGTGTGTGTTAAATTAAACCTTATATGAGATCCCTACATCACATTACATCACAGTCAAGTGCATTAAAAATTAATTACAAGTTCACATGAATACCCATTTGTCACAGACTGTAAAATGCAGCAGTACATAGTAGCACATTAACAGTCAAATTATCCAGCTGTTACATATGTCACATTTAATTGACATGTATTTCTAATGATTGTTGCAGGTTAAGGATGTTCAGTTCTGTTGACACTATGGTGCCTGAACTCTTCCACTTACAGCCCTGTGGGAGGGATTAAAACATGAGGAGAGAGTGAGGGTCCATGAAGGTAGAACTTCCGAACTGAAAGACGGCACATGTTACTTACATTACATAACAAATGTAAACAAATGAAAATTAGGAAGCATACACATCTAACTAGTTGACAAATATCAAACAACTGAACCTGACACATAGAATCAATTGACAAGCGTGTATATAAAATTAAAAGTAATAATAAGTGCAGTAGGGAATCTAACTAAACTATTCATATAATATAAAACCAAGAAAAAAAAACCCTCTTAAGCCTGTATGTAATGGAAATAAAATTGTATAATAATTGTACTGTTTAATAAGGATGAAATAAATGGATGAATTAGTTACTCGTACCTTTTTCCTGATTCACAACTCATTTTTAACTGTAGCATTGTTGCTATAACAACTACAGGAAAATAAGAATATGATATTGAGGAATTATTAAGTGAAATGAAGTAGGTTCTGGTAAAAACTGGGGATGTGAGATGCCAGGACTTAGTCACAGTGGGTCACAGTGACCTGGCTGAGGAAGTTATTTAGTTGAAGAATATTATTCTGGCTATTGTTTATCTGCTCCCTTGGCTGTGTTGTTCGGTTCCACAGAAAAGTCAATATAACGGGTACGTTTGGTGGAAAACCACGTGTGTGTAATTGACCCTTGAGGTCGTGTTGGCAAAAAGCTAGAACACATATGCAATTTCTTACATACGCGATTCCTTTGTCCAAAACCAGATGTCGAAATAAAGGAGGAAGGATTTTTCTCCAGACTAGCATCCCTGAGTGCTTGTTTGATTTGTCCACAACAATGGAAAGTGAAGTAATCATGTTATCTAGAGAGTTCTGCCAATAGCAAAACATGGCTTTTTCCAGGTGATAAGCATCAGCTACGAACAACTCTTTTATATTCTTTGTCAGAGTAGGACGGATGTCTGAGTGTCCTCCAGTAAAGACATACCTAATGTGATGATTGAGGGATAAAGTAGTATATTTAAAAAAAATAAATGTTCCTTTATACATAATATGGCTATTTCCTCAGAACATACTGTTGAACAGATATCCCTGGTATATACTGTACTGTATGCTATGTTTGATACAGCCGTATTATTATTTTATTTTTTACTGCCACAGTATTTTCGTATCATTTCTAGGGGTTGATTTTCTCATTAAGTGAGCTACTGATGACTTCCCCCTCAAAAGTTAAAAAACCAGGAAGAGAATTTATATCTTGGTAAATTGGAAATCAGCACACATTATTATGAATGTAATTGGTTGATTATATTGCTCATTATAAGTGATGAATGCTAAGTGCCAATATTAATTTGACTCATGAATGCCACCTCAATATAAACAACACCAGGAGACAATGAAGGAGTCGCATCCATGAAACAGCCAGCATGTCTGTGAGAGAACAAAACATAGAATCTGTGTTTTAATAAAACAATTAGAATCTCTTTTGTCACTAATGATATAAAAGCCTATTTATATATTATTATACGAAACAATTTTTTCCTGCCTGCAGTGTTGTAATGCATCATAAAAGTCTTCATCCAGGCAGCATCCTATAATTAGGATGTTTGGGAGCACACATACAGGGGGTGGATAATAGCATGAGCACCTGTGTAACCCAGAGCAGCTCGACACAATAACCCTGCAAAAATACTACCTCCTTGAACCCTATAGCCCAATTTGTCTGCAGTGTGGTCACACCAAAAAAAAAAACAAAAAAAAAAAACAACCCAGAAAACATTGTACGCCTAAAATACCAGAATATATTTCAGAGCTTTTAGATATGATGGTACATAATATATGTTCTTTTTTATTTTTTTTTTTGCTCAAAAGGAACATTTAGCAAATAATTTTTCATAAGAAAATGTGCAGGTGTGTGTAAGTCAACCCATAAAGACACAAATATCCACTGGTAATCAAACGATAACCAGAGGTGGTCAAAGTACTCACATTCTGTAAGTAGAAGTATGTGGGAAAAAATACTCTGATAAAAGTAGAAGTACCGATTCAACTCCTTTACTGAAGTAAAAGTAAAAAAGTACCATTTCTCAATTGTAATGAAGTAAAAAATAAAAATGAATAAATTAATTAAAAAATAAGAAATTATATATATATGTATATATTTTTTTATCATAGATTTTTTTCCTCATAATTCTAACTTTTTTCTTCAAAATTTTGACTTTTTATCTCAAATTCTGAATTTTTACTAAAGAATTTGACATTTTAATGTGATAATTTGGACTTTATCTCACAACTTTGATTTCTTTTAAATCTCATAATTATGTGTTTTTTTCATTACCCACTAAACTGAGTACCATGACCCAATAAACAAACAACATTAAAATGGCCATTCCTATTAAGCTAAAGACAGGTTCCAGCTGCTTTACTGCTGCTGCGCATTTCATTGGATGAACAGCGCGCGAGTTCATGTGACAAAGGAAGAGAGCTAGAGGTTAGAAGTGTGTTCCTCAAAAATTCCATTTCTGAGGAATTTTTTTCAGTAGTTTTTAATTGTGCAGCTTTTCTAAAATATTAATTTCAATATTGGCCCCACTAAAGTGTTAATATCAATACGAATCATCATCATCATCATCATCATAAAAACACCCAAATTAAAAAAAAAAAGTTTAAAAAGGGCAAGTGCTCAAGCACCACCTAGCATCTATATGTGCACGACTATGCATGAAAATCTGATAAAATATCAGATTTTTACAGAAAAAAATGCTAAATATAAGGGATAATATAATAAATGGGGAGAAAACCCTTAAGAAAGGAAAAAATCAATTTAGGAATTGCCACAGAAGTTATATTATTGGGCCTTTATGAGTTAAAACTGTTCATTCATAAACGTTGGTTGAGAAAAGTGACAATTAGTTGCCCTGCAAAAATATGATGTAATGGGCTAGCATCTTCTAGAAAGAGAGAAAAATTAGCTTTTAAACAGAAGCATTAAATCTTTAGAAAATAAACAATTCCAAAAATAGCACCCAAGGAGGAGGTTGGAGGTTTAAGAGTGTTGCTGCAGCACAACAGCATTAGCAGGTGAGAAAATGAGTTGGTAGTCAGCAAAAATCTGGTATTTAAGCCTATACTGTATGTGCTTTTCACAACTCATATATTAGCAACTTAATTAATGGTGACTGCACTTTGAGGATCTTTGTGAAGCAGTCGAATATGCTTGTGTTTATTTTGGTTTCTCTGTGTTATCTTCTCATAAAATCACAAATAAAGTGTTGAGGATGCTTTGAAAGTGATGCCTTTATTTCCTGTGCTTCTACATCACTTCCTCACAGACTGGCTGGTCTCTGCTCGCCCCCACTCTAAGGGAACCTTTCATCGGTGACAGACTTATGCTATCTGCGGGTGGTCCTCCCTTGAGGACCCAGACAATGTCAAAATGGAACAAAAGGTACAGGCCAAAAAGGATGGCAAGTGATTCCATCCATGCAAACAGCACAAGACTGAGAAGGAGCTACAGTCTGGAAACAGTTTATCTTCAGCAGTAGCTTCACATCTTAGTCCCAGTGTTCTTTGGTAAGTGGTTTTCAGCAAAGAGCATTTTTTTTTATTCAATCATGTAAAAAGTTGTGCCAGGTACTGTATAGCAAACCCTACTGCTCGCACGTATTGTTGCTTATTTTTGGTATTGATCCAGTTGATGTCATCATGCAGAGTTCCTGCGGATCCTTGAAAGTCTTACTGTAAAAGGAATTGAATTAATTGTTCTAGATTGGCATTAAAATGTCTTAATTGAATTTTCAAAAGTCTTAAAAATGTGGACACATTAGTAAGATTTATGTTAGTTTGAAATAAAAAGTATTTGGTCACATTTAGGCTGTCTATATTATAAAAATAATTGAGGGTGAGTAGAAAATGAGGATACATCATCCTGTGGGTGTAGTATTCCTTTAACTATACTTAGTTTACTTTACTTCGTGTGTGTTTATATGGTGTGTGTGTGTGTTATATATATTCAAAATTTTAAAGTTATGCTTCTTAATGCAAATGGTTCATGAATGTAGCAGCTAGTTCTGTTCTATTTAAAATAAACAGTTGGTAAAACTGACCCCAGGTAATACATCTGCTGTTTTTTTTCCCTTTTCAATTTTGGTTCATTGTCGGCTTGGTCTTAAATTGAATTTCAAACGGCATTAAAAAAGTCTTGAATTTAACTTGCCCTGAGCTGTAGGAACCCTGTCATGTCTATGCATGTGCTGATGTCAGTCCATCAATTGCCTCTTCATATGTGCCAAGTCTGAAGTCAACTGGAACAAAATTGATGTTTAATGAACATTAGGATTTCTACCCATTATTACGCATCTGGTGATGTGGGGAAAAAACAGGTGCGTGGCGTGCAATAATATCTTGGGCCCATATCTTTGAAATATTAACTTGTCGGCATGAGATATCCAAGCATGGAACTCACCTGTGTTTTTTTTTTTTTTCATATGTCACCAGATGGGCTCCATACCATACATTATAAGAATACATTATAAAAAAATAACAATTTTAAATTTCATAAAAACTTTTAATTGTGAACTACTTTTAGCAAAATGTAAGCACATCTATTCTGGGTCACTGGTAATCTAATAACCCAATGTGGTATGAAGTCAACCAATAGTGTTGCTGCTAAAGTGGTAAAAAAAAAAAAACAAACAAAATAAAATCAATACCATGAATAATGAATAATTACAATCAAAAAGTGTTTCTCTACAGTCAACTATTATAAAAGACAATACAATTAATCTTAAACTACTGACTTAAACTATCCCTTGACTTTGATAGGACACACTGACATGATAAACCCTAAAGGTCAAAGGTCAAAATCACATTATTGGCTCTAATTCAAGAACAAGTTGTCATAGAAACTTGAGATTAGCACAAAACAGGGTTTTTTTTTAATTGTTTTTTTTGTTTTGTTACAATTTACAAAAAAAAAAAGCATGAAATGTCTAAATTCAGTCACTTTAGCTTTATTTTCTGTGGCCATTTTTGAAACAATTTCTCTGTGACACAAAACACAACTCCACCTTGCTCTTGTCATAGTACATATGCATTTTTCCTGAACATCTGGGAAATTTACACCTTGTTTCTTCCAACTCTTGTAAATCTACCAGGATCTCCATCTTCCTCATCACTTCCAAAAATGTCAATATCAGAGATATTTCCATCTCCAATCAGTTCAAGGCCTGTATATTCTGCATATGGAATATTATCAACTGATAATTTTGTTCTGAAGTACTGTTTTTATAATAATAAGGTCATTCATCAACACTGGATCATTGAGTTCAACAACATGCTCTCAGACCCACTGTCCATTGGAATAGACAATGTTTGAAAACATCCTGTGTAAAAACATGTACTAATACAGTTGATATTACACATTAATTTATATGTTCCACCTTTCAATATATCAAAACTATTAAGCCTTTGAATGTGCTCTCTGCAGTGTGGTGGATTTTTTTTTATTTTTTATTTTTTATGGTTTCATAGGGGAACAAGCAAAGCTATACTGCTGTTTGATTGGTTGGTAAGGATCCAATTAAATGAACTTCAGGGTTCAAGTGGTGTTAAATGTTGCAAAAGAAAAGAAAACAGCAACTGTCATGTGATGTTCATTGTAATGGACACAGGGTCTGAAAGGGTTAAGATAAGAAACAAAATAGCTAAAAAAAAAATAAAAAAATTGACAAGAAGTGCAAAAAAAAGTCATGATTAACAATGTCACAAGATATTAAATATTCCTTGTACATGCATAAACAGTTACTTTGGGCTGTAAAACTTGATTGTTTTTAGGGGTCACTTGGTTTCATTAAGTTTCATAAATGAATGTTTTCATACTATAATTTAAGTGATCTGAGAGGAGACACGTTTTATCTACCTCTATGAGCTTCAGCTGAACTATATCCACCCTACACTGTGAACCTGAATGTTCAAAATAATTAAATATATTAAGTTGTAAATACTCAAAGTTTCAGAAATAGTACTACTAACTCAAATATAGTAAGTTGCTGTAACATGTTCTTCTTTTTAAGTACTTCCAACTAATATTTTTTATGAAGGGGAACTATTGTGGATATAAGTGAACATAACTTAACAATATACATGAGGTAAAACTGAGTGGAATTAAATAATTAAATGCTGAGAATGATATTGTACTGTTATTTCTATTGTTTCAAATAAGGATGATTGAAAAAAAAAAACTTAACTGATGTAGTAGATGATTAAATACAATTTAAAATCACTCCAAATAACCACCAATATATATCACACCAAAAAGATTACAATCACAAAACACAGTCATTTTATTCATGGGCGGCTGTGGTTCAGTTGGTAGAGCAGGTTGTCCAATGACTGTAGGGTCAGAGGTTTGCGTCCCAGCTCTGTCTGTCCACATGTCCAAGTGTCTTTGGACAAAGACACTGAACCCTGACTTAGAACCTTAGATTAATAAGTAATGCTTTAATTAAAGTATACTTTAATAAGCATCTAAATTTTAAGTTCTGGACGTTTCATCAACTTAAAATAATTGAGGCAATCGATTGCCTTAAATGTTTTGAGTTCTGCTGTGTATGATGCAGCTAATAGGAAGCGTTTTCAAGGATTAAATAATTGATTATTACAGTAGTTGTAGGTGACACAGTTATTCAGGGGGACAGCACTTGTGGCTCACAGTAAGAACGTCCTGCGTTTGAGCCCAAGACCAGTCTGTGGGACAGTTCTGTGTGGAGTTTGCATGTTCTCTGAATCTGTGTGGGTTCTGTCTGAGTACTCCTGCTTCCTCCCACTGTATGAAGACATACACTGATAGGTTATTTGGTTACTCTGAAATTGCCCATAGGTGTGAATGTGAAAGTGAATATCTGTCTATGTGTCAAACCTGTGACCACCTTCACCCTTAAAGTACAACGCCATTTTATTTATTTATTTATTTTTTTTACAATTGGGGCGTTAATTATGTCATTTGAATGTAAAAAAAACAGCATCGTCCTTTAAGTAGCAAGGATAGCCTCTGTGTGACCCCCTGACCCTAGTGAGGACAAAATGGATTCAGAAAATGGATGGATAGAAGATAGTTCATATTTCAGATATTTCAGTCAGATGTGACTCTACTGCTCTACTTCACAGATCATGAAACACCCTTGGAAAAGTGTCTTCTATTTAATAACGCAGGCCCATGAAGTACTGTCAGGTCATTTACATTTATATTTAACTTTTGTTTTGTAGAGAGCTGCATAAAGTAAGGTGACATTTTTATATTCTTTTGTTTTTATCTCCTGATTTTTGCTCCTGGAGAGTCAATAGAATTAGTGTGTATACTCACATACTATAAACAAGGGTAAACATGTCATTTATCTTGAACTTCAAAACAAAGTCTATTAATGGAATAAACAAAACCACACAGAATGATTGCCAACACTGACTGAAGAGACAGGCATGAGTAACACTTACACAAGTCTACGTACATCAACTGAAAATCTGCAGTCATCACCATGTATGCCCACACTGCTTGACTGACAAGTGATCCCAAAGAGGTTAACTCAAAGGATTTCACTTAAATAAACAAACAAACAAACAATGTAGGAGGTGTGACAAAACACAGTTTCTTCTCATGCTGGAACATGCTACTGTTTTGTGTCATACAATCAAATAAAGTGACATAAAGCACGTGGACTTCTCATATCAATAGCAACTTATAGCTAAAATAAATACCGCTCGGTGTGTTTAACAGGGCTATATGTAGTATTTACATTTTAGACAAAAAAGGGGGGTAATCATGAAAGAAAAACCAAGCAATCATCGGGCATAATTCTTTGTTATCCTTCTTCTTGTGTTAGCTTTCTGTTCCCATCTTGTATATTAACTGGTTGGTTTTGAACCATGTCTTAAATGAGCTGCAAAATACACTAAAAAATAAGAGAAAAAAATGTATTGTGATTTTTCTGGCAGATATTGTAATTTTGATTTCATTCATGATTTTCTTCAAATAGATTTCCAGTGGTCAGCGACATTTACTTACATAATACCACTCAAATAATAAACTCCATAACTCTACTGCAAAAATTAAAACTAAAGTCAAGAATTTATTTCGAATCTAGTCCCAATTATTAACAAGAAATATGCTGTAAAAAGGCTACATTTTATGTTTGAACAACAGCAGTTATTGGTAGTTATAAGGCAGTTATATTGATTGGCTCACATGACCTGTCCTGGTGCAGCACCCCACTTCTGATTGGTGAGTTGGCAGGATGGTAGGGAGTGTAATTCCTTCTCAAGTCGAAATCACGAAACCAAGTCATCCTTTTCATTACGGGCTTTTAATCACACAAAGAGTATGATAGTGTGCCTAGGCAGGAGAACTAGTGAAAGAAACGAAAAATAAAACACATTATTTAAACATAGAAGAGCCGAAGACACACAACCATATTATTACATGGCTCAATAGAATTCCTCATGTTATATCTTAAAGCCTAAGAAACATGACAGGAAGTAAAGGATAATGTTTCGGCCACATGTGACTATCAGAAAAATATTTCCGGACTGGGCCGAAAAGCATTTTTCGATAGTCACACGTGGGCAATACATTATCCTGCTTATTCTACGGGTTATTACAGCTTATTACTGCTTATTTTGAGAAAAGACAGACAATTGTTTACCAAAATGATTAAGAATTTATTCATATAGACAGGGGCGGAGCATTTGGTTCACCGTAGGGGGGTGATGACCTGTATATACTAGGTCTTGTATAGGTAATGTTGGTGTTCATTGCAACACCATGGTTTTAATTAGTCCTCCTCATGTTGATCTTCCCCAAGGGAGAGGCATTTTGTTTTTATGTTTTTTATGTCTTGTGTGTTTATGTTTTCAGATTGTTTCTCTATAAAAGTAGACTATAGACTCCTTCAAAGTCAACGTCATTCAAACATTAGAGGAAGTTGCGTGCGCAGACCAGGCTAAAAAAAACTGCATGGAAACGCTGTTTATATAGATGACAGACCTATAGCAGAACTAGAAATGTCTAGTTGTTGTTTTGTCAGTTGTCAGAATCGTTACAAGGACAGAGTTAAACTGTATAGAATTCTATCTGTATCTCACCCATTCAAAAAAATAAAAAATCAACAACATCTATGGTTATAAAGATCCAGGGTGTGGACTGGGATGAGAGCATGATCAGGAATGTCCGTTTGTCTGTCCTTCCTATTCTAACCACAATCTGGACCTTGAATAAAACTGCTGCAGCATGACCCAAACCTACAATTAAGTACAGACTGAAAATAAAATGAAAGATATGGGAGATATACAAATAGGTGGTTATGTGATTAACCTGGTAAATTACACCAGAGGGAGTTATAAACATGCTAACAGATTAGCCTGCTAGCTTTGTCTAGTTAAGAGAATGACTCCAGCCTCTTCTGTTATTAACACCACCTCTAGGTGATGAGTATGTGTAAAACATGTTTGACACATGCAAACACATAACAGTTGTATGTGTCTAAACACTTGTAGGTGCGAAGTTTTTCATCAGTGTACATAGAAGGCTTGTTAATTAAGTACATATACGTCATACTATGAAACTTACCAATATCGTCCGTCCACTCTTTTATCAAGTAAGGATCCGGTCGGTGATGCTCACTTTTAAGTGCTAATTTATTTATGGAACATTCTAGATCTTGAAAATACACAGAATCATATCATAGTCTGACAGCTCTTAATACCAGTCTACAGACAGTCCTGACTGCGCGTGCATCCTAGCATCATTCAGTTAGTTTACAAACATGCCAGTTATGGCGTGCGTGAGGCAAGGTGCGTTCACGAACCGTGGGAATTTAATAGCTAGGGTACAGGTGGTGACTGTTACTTTGTAGCAAAAGTGAAGCATGTGAGATTAACTTTACGAACTCACCCCCCTACGCTCCGCTAGTCCATATAGACGAAGGCTTCGGTTGAGAAAAAGTAGTTATTGGTTGTTCCTAAGCGACACTCCACTGGTACTGTATAGGCTACTTTATTGTGCTGCTGCTGTCGAGCCACTGCTGCCTCTGATCTGCTAAAAACTCTGTAGACGTAGGCCCTACTACTCTAACAGTTTGAATAAAATAGCTGTTACAACGTAGCGAATATTTACTTTCAAAGTGGCCGAACTACCCGCGGAGTGATATAGTACCGTGAATCTGAAGTGATAAAACTCGTTGCCATTGGCAGCGGGTGTTAAGGCGGAGCGGGCGGTTATCGGAAAAAATCAGTCCGCTGAAGGCTGGGAACAACAATTCAAAGTGAACAGGAGCTGCCGCAACGTTCTACACAACGGTAGAATAACAAACACTAAATGTACCTCACTAGCCGCTTTTCCTTGAGGGAAATTCGAAATCTTCAGTCCTTCAATGCACCAAGGCACTTTATCCAAACGTCTTCTTGATTATTGTCGTTATTTGGCAATAATATGCCTGCTAGCTTAGTCCGCTCAACAAGTTACGACCCTCAAAAGTAACACTACTTCAACACGCGGCCGCAAACTTTGGTTCCTATCATAATTAAAATATTTCCCCCATATCAAAACATAGAAAACACATGAAATATTGCTTTTAATATTAAGCTATTAATTAACTATTGTTAGTATAAATGTATGTATTTATGAACACTATATTTTCAGCCTATTATTTATTAATCTATTATTTTTTTATTTATTCTGACTTCAGTGGAAGGAGCATCCATGTTAGGAGCACTGCTCTGCATCTGAAGTCACAATTTTCAGTCCAAAATGATAGATTGTTCAGCCCTACTAAAAACTATTATGGATATGTCCGTCTCTGCTTGTTTTGTTTTTGTGCAGGCATACTGGGTAACAAAGCAAAATGAGAATTCCCAAAAGTGCACATAATTGGGAGATGAGCTGGCTGTCAGTGTTTTTTGGCTGATACTACACTTATAATTACAGTTTTAGCTCTAATTATTGCCTTATATTATTTTTCTAACTGGGTCAATCTGACCTTGACAACACAGATGTGTTTCAACAAAAGCGTTTTATAATTTAGTGAAAAAAAAGTTGTATTTTGTTGAAATGGAGGTTCCTTACAGAATAAAAAAAAGCCTCAATGCAATACACAAATTTTATGTGCTTCATTTATGAATTTAAAACCAAAAAATGGGTTGGTTCCAGCTTTTACCCAAGAGTTAAATTAACATAGGGCCTATTACATGTCAAACAGTTGTGCTTTTATCTTTAATGCAAACTAAAAATACTCTTCATGAGGTCAGTGTAAAGGTTCATAATGTCTTCCAAATATAACTGTATGATTAGATTACTTTAACAGACAGGTGCAGTATTTGTTTACCTGCTTTAATAGTTTCAGTTGCTTCCTGTAACCTTGGTAAAAAGCATCACATAATGGTGTGAGTTGTCTTTGTAGGGGATTGACACTTGTTGTCACAGCATAGAGCGCCTCCATTTTGAAGGTGCTAATGCTAACTTAGTCTCCTCCAGAAACGGCAAGAAACCAACAATGCCTGAGCGTTGTTGGTCAGTCAGATGCAATCAAAAGCATGACCCTGCTAAGGGAATCGCCTTATATCCAGGGCTCTAAATTAACACCCGCCAACCCGCCAAATGCGGGTGAAAATCCATTTTGGCGGGTAAAAAAACCCCCAACTTACTAGCCACTTTGGCTGGTGGCGAGTGCAGACCCGGTTGTAGCAATCGTCTATGGGGCGCCAACATATGACCGTCCTATTTTTTTTTATCCTTCCCCTGTCTTTTTTTTTTCCATCTTGCTTGCTTCGGCCCAGGCAGCGCCCCTATGGCAAGCCAAAGTGTTCACATAGACACGCGTTGTGTTTATTATATCACGCGTTACAGAACGCGTTCTAGCATGCGCACTGGTGTGCTTTAATGCGTTACAGGGCGCGTTCTAGCACACGTGCCATTGATCTGATCTAATATTTGACTAAACACGATTACATCAGAACTGATCTAAGAGTAATTTATAACTAAATTAGGAATTTTTGCGGTTGACACCATGAGGGGAGACAGAGGGAGTGACCATCACTGCGTGGGAATCTCCTATAGGCTGTTTCAGGAGGACTGGTCAGACACTTCTCCAGGACCACATCCCAGGTATGTGATAAGGTGAATGCGCTTCCGTCCCTGTTCATCGTCTTTGGTTCATGTTTTCATATCTCGATGGCCTCTTTGATCCAGTAGTTTCCTCCTGAAAAAGCCAATAAGACAGCTCACAACAACATCATATGATGCTTCTGATGAAGGTTACAGGAACTAGCTGAAACTAGTAAAGCAGGTAAACAAACACTGCATCCGTGGGTTAAATTAAAAATACATTAAATGTTTCATTCTCTGCGATGGCCACACGTGCAATGTGGGAGATGACCTAATGAAGTTTCAGCACCATGGATAAGGACTAATCACACTAATATCATAGAGGATTAATGGAAAATGGGCAACACAGTCAAAATGCAAAACGAAACCTAAACAATTGATCAATTAATCAGTGAAATCTAATCAATGAAGAATTCACACCATGTCAAATTAGACAAAGTATATTGTTTGCTCTGTCTGATTTCAAGTGGCCATTTTGGCTATTCAGCTGCACGTTTTCGTACTTGTTTTATCCACATCTCTGCGAACCTCTAGGCAGGTAACGAACAAACATCTGGCCCGTTAACAGCAATGAAGAGAAGACTGATCAGTGTGGACACATTCATTCTGTTGGGTTCATCAGTGAGAATGTGATTCATGGCACTAAATGCATGTTCACAGTCTACTATTGACAGGGGGAGCGTGCAGACAGCAGAAAACACTTTGCACAGATTGTCTCCTCGGACTCTGTGGCATTTATATTCTCAAAACTCTGTCAGAAGCAAAAGATTTTGAACTCATGAGTGACATTTGGGGGAGAGAGAGAGAGAGAGAGAGAGAGAGATAAGGTAATGTAATAGAATATATTTATGTGCATGGGGATGTTTGCAAATTTCTAGACTGACAACTGTTGGGTTCAGGTGAAAGTTAGTGCCTGTAATGTAAACTATATGTGGATCGAAAAGTCTATCACAGCCTCCCTGTTATTTCAACCATTGACAAAATTATGTTACTGTCTTTGCTGAGTTACTATTTGTTGATCCATAGTTCAGATTTATTTGTAAAAGGTCTAATATTTTTTGGACAATTCCACACAATTTTTTTTTAATGCAGCCATTGACAACACAAACCACACCGAAAATGTAGGTGATTTGTGCGTTCTTTGTAAAAACAGAGTTAAGCTAATAGAGCTATAATGTAAACTATCAGCTGATGCCGCACATGAAGATTGTAAAACAAAAAGTTAAGATTGTGTGTCAAAATAAGTATCCAAGAGTTTTAAAAGAGGATACCATCCTAAAGATATGTGTAAATAAAGATCTTTGTACTTTGGTTGTTTTGGTAGTTATATCAATACAACAATTATAGGGTCTGCTGGTAAATTTGATGCAAATACTCAGCTGTAAAATATGTGATGAACACGTGCATGAGTGTAATATAAATGGAATTGGAATTGCAAAAAAATAAAATCAATATCAACATTACAGTTGTGCTCATAAATGTACATACTGAATATGACTGAATATGCATGGGATGGTCTTGAATGTTCCAACATGACAATTACCCAAAACATACATCGACCTATCATTGGCTAGAGTAGAAAAAAAAAATGAAGGTGAAGGAGTGTCCATCTCAGTTTCCTGAACTCAATATCATTGAGATACTTAGGGGAGGTGTCAAACATGCAGTTCATGTCAGAAAAACCCAATATCTGAAGGTATTTTGCCAAGAACAATGAACAATTATCACTAAAGATTTCCATCTGTCATTGATGTTAAAGTGAATAAAGAACTAGGGTATGTAAACTTATGATCAGGGTCATTTGTACAGTATAGTTTCTGTTGTCATTATGATTTAAAAAGAGATAACACATGTGTTTGATAATAAATGGCTCACCACTAACCACAAGTGAAAATAAACATTTTCTATTATCGTTCATATTTTCAGAAAAAATGTACAATAATTATTTCTGCTAAGGTATGTAAACGTATGAACATAACTGAAAATCTCAACTTTCCACAGACCTAAAATGAAAAAGATACTGATGTCTATATCTATAGGAGATCATCAATGAAATGTGACCTGTTGTCAAGTCAATAAAACCTTCAGAGTATTTACAAAGGCCGTTGCCCTCTGCAGTTTTCTGTGTTAGTAACGTAACCAAACAACTCACCTTCTAAGTTGACTGGGGAATAAAAATCCTCTTCTCAGCAATTTTCTTTCTTTCTTTTTTTTTTTTTTTTTTGACAAAGATGTATCCCTGTTCTGTGTTTCTCCCACTCCAGTTTGTCCTTAAACCCTCCAGAAAATTATCCTATGTTGTTTATTGTGACTAATGTTTCCTATAACCCAGGGTGTAGTAAATTCTCCTTTTAAAGATTCAATTTCATTGGCTTGTTTTACACATCAAACTGTAGCTTGCAATTGTTTATACCAGAAGAAAATTTTATTATCACCACAATGAACACTTCATATAAAACTCTCCTCTCCACCAGCACCCTCATTTATGAAAAATGGATTCGGTTCCCAATCCAGTGATCATAAACTAGTGCTGCTGAGTCGCTGAATTTCACATCTTAATCATGAAGACCTGATGCTGAATATATCTGAACAATTCATTTTGTTTTACAGCATCACAACCAAGTCAATTGGTTCCAAATCATAAAGTCCTTTGGTGCCTGGAATGATATAGTCCCTTTGGCTTTCAGTGATTGGATTTAGCAGGCCTTGACTCTACATTTTATTGGTCCCTGGCAGTGATCTACAAAGTGATCAATAGTGAGCAAAAGATTGACCTTGCGGAAAGGTTCACGTGAACATGGACTTGCTGATGTGCTCAATCTTCAAGTTAAAGGTTAACAGGAGAATATAAAACTCAAAAATTCAGATCAAGTGGCTGGATGAATAAATATTTTGTTGACTTTTAAGCTACAGAAGGAAAATTATGTGTCATTTTGAACAGTCATGAACCTGCTATGACCGTGTACACAGACTATGAATGAATGAATGCTTTATTTTTAACATGTGCAGAATACAATAGTAATAATAATAATACACAATGACATGTCAAAAAAGGAGTAGGATGAAGCATAATCTTATTTAATCCTACCCCTTATTCACTTCCCCATTAACATGAATTCATCTTATTCTGCAGATGAACAACATCGTATATGAAATAATTACAAATATGACTAGGAATCTTAATAGAACATCTATTATTATCATCATACGAGAGGATTTCTTGTAAACTTTTAATCTCATTCTTGTTTAATGCCGTTTAAGTGGTGGTATAAAAATCATCTCCCCAGCTGTAAAGACTTATTTCATTAAAATTTGGGTATGATTTCTATTATACACTGTTATTATTGATCATAATGTATATTTCAGACCACACATGATTGATTAGAATCTTTTTTTCTGTCTCCTCATTTCTGTGTTCTAGCAAGAGAACATTACCAGAACATTTCTCAAATTTCTTACCTATTTTGGATAATGATGGTGCTATTCACAACACCTAAATATATAAGTTAACTCCTGTTTTCCACAGTTTTTAATTAATTTTCCTGGAATCTAGAAAACAATACACTTGGGTCAATGCCCATTAACTCAAAAATTTACACTAAGCATTTTGAATTTGTCCTTTTTTTTTACTTTTCTTGCCAGGAAATGTGTGCTTTTGATTTGTTGTAAGTGAATCTATGTTAAGATTATTATTTCACCTGGTTGAATGAAGGATTGTTGTGTATTACTTAATATTTGTGGATGCTCTGATGCTGTTCGAAATAACAGTACAGCTTGCCCAATATCTTGAATGTTCTTTTTTTTATTTTTTATTATTGAAGCATAAATGACATAACATCCTCCAGTTACTTTCATCTGTAACATATTCCTCACAGTGTACTTTATTTAAAAACACATTCTCCATAAAACAAGGTGCAGTGAGGTTAATGTGTTTCTGGTTGTCTCCGTCCCACTTTCTTAGGAATTAAAACTCTCTTGGATGTTCTATTGTAACAATACTTGGCAGATCATCATGACCTGAGAATTTGCTGGAATTGTCGAGTACTGAATAAGAACTTCCAGATGTGCCTGTTTTTATCCATGTTTTGGCTAATGCTGTGGAATTCAAACAAAAGGTTGTATAAGGATAAGATGGCCAACTGTTTTGCTCCATTTTTGGTGATGCCTTCTGTTTATTATATGATTTTAAAGGCTGATATTAAAGAGGGCTCTGAGACTTTTCCTCAGATTGTAAGACTCCTGCATATTTGCTTTTTAAAAATATCTTTATTCCACCACAGGATATGTGATTTAAAACAAAATCAAACTAAAATTGAAAGAATAAATATGTTTTCACTTCCGCATCTTTAAGAGTTATAAACAGTGAGTGTTTCCAAGTATAAATCTCAGCAGATGTTTGTCAGACATCAAATAAATTGTCAACTACACATATCACTGATGCACCTATGTACCTAAATACAAAACTTTAGCATTCAGAAATGATTTGAGAAACACTGGAAAATAAATATCACACATAATTTATGGTTAGGAGTTAAAGATTGTAGCCGAACTATGGAGCTGTAATAATAATGACAGACCAGACAGTAAAATTACTGAACGGATATTTACACCCAGAGATAGAAAAATGAAAAACATGTTGATTCTATTAACATCACAGACAACTCAGGCTTAGCTCCACTTTCGCAGATTTGGCTTCACAGGCAGATACACACCTCATCTGAGTGCATTTGTTTAGACAACTTTTTTGCTAAAATCTTAAAAAATATTCAAATGTAGTTTACAAATAGAACATTTTTTTGTGCTTCAAGTGATGCGTCTCTTAATGTAGAAGGATGTAGATGTAGCCAAGATAAAATGGTTAATATTGATATATACATGTAATAAGGTAAAGCTAGTACATTTACATGAAAGCTTCATTAATTTTTTTTAGCCCACTTTACCCTCATTAGGGTCATGTGGATCACTTGGAGCCTTTACCAGCTACTTATCTGGACATGTCCCCAGTTCACTACAGTGCTGAACATACAGAGACAAACAATTACTCTCACATTCACACCTAAGTGTAATTTAGATTAACTGATTAACCCTTTAACTGCTGAGACTTTTAACAGTTCCAGTCCAGTTTACACCTGTTTATTTCTATGTATCAAATCCATGAACAAAACTCAGTAAAATCATGATAAAAAAAAACTGTCATTTTTTTCTGAATATTGAAACTAAACCATCCTTTCAGAACGCATAATCACTGACACAACAGGGGTTAAAGGGTTAACCTAGTGTGTTTGGATGATGGGAGGCAGCTGGAGAACCCACACAGAACATGTAAACTCCACACAGAACGGTCCCACCTCCCACCAGATTCCAACTCGTGTTAGAATCAAACCCAGGTGTGACGTGCGAGTGTCACCCACTGCACCACTGTGTCACCCAACTTCATACTACAGGTGTCCCAATCAGGCTTTTGGAGAGTGACTAAACAGATGACGACCTGATGAGCTCTTCCAGATCACTACTCAGACCCTCCCCTCATTAAAAAACATGAATGTCTATTGACGTCAGTAGCAACCAGTGAGTTTTATATATATATATATATATATATATATATATATATATATATATATATATATATATATATATATATATATATATATGTATATATTATTTCTGATCACTGATCAGGATGTAAGAAATCCCTACTTCATATTAATTTAGATAAAATATGAGCTCATGGTTAGGTCCCTGGTTCTATTCCCACACCAGACCTTTCTGTGTGGAGTTTGCATGTTCTCCTCATGTCTGTGTGGGTTTTCTCCAGGTACTCCAGTTTCCTCCCACCATCCAAACACATGCACTGATAGGTTAACTGGTTAATCTAAATTGCCCATAGGTGTGAATGTGAGAGTGATAGTTTGTCTATATATGTTCAGCCCTGAGATGAACTGGAGACTCATACAGGGTGTACACCGCCTTCACCCATTGTAACTGGATTAGACCCCCAGTGACCCTAGTGAGGATGGGGCGGGTTCAGATGATGAGACGAGCTCATGTTGAATGTTTGGTAATATTTCACAATATGATTTCCACTACGCGAGTTCCTCTCACATCACCCTTAATTGGTTTCTGCCTTTCTGACCCCACAAAATACCTGCAGGCTTTGCTACCTTGTGTTATGCAAATTAGATGAAACCAGTAGGAATAAGACATATGATATGAACATATACACACACAGCACTTGCTTGTCTTATGAAAACTGCACACTGCCAGAGTTTTGACTTTGTTTACTTAAAAATGGCTGCTGGGCTATTGTCAGCTGTAATAGCCTGCCCTTTACTTGGGGCTAGTGTAGGCATTTTGCTAATATCCCTGTGATTTTAAGGAGATGCTAGGTTAAAAAGGCAAATATAGTATGCTGTAGATGCTTGAGTGGAAATAACCTTTTTTGCAGAGCCATCAAAAACAGCTGTAAAGCTGATGGAACACATGCATTCTCCTTTGGATCAACCTTATTCTAGCCCTGGAAGTGTGCCTGGATGTGCACTGCGCTATGTTCTGCTAAACAATTCAAGCAAGGCCAGTTTCTCAGTTTTTGGCAACAACATTGATGAGTCATCACCACCATGAACCTTCAGTGAAGAGATATATAAATAATATAAAAAAAAAAACTTCATCTATAAGGATGTTTAAGTACATTTCCTTGCACTTTTACCTTATATTTTCCGGTAGAAGCCATGGTAGTGTAAAAAAAAAAAAAAAAAAAAGTGTATTTTGTCACTATTATTGCACCTTTACTCTTGTAAAGGTTCATACTGTCTTCAAAAGATAACTGTAATGTTAGATTATTTTTAAACAGACAGGTGCAGTGTTTGTTTACCTGCTTGACTAGTGTCAGTTACTTCCTGTAGCCTTCATCAGAAGTGTCACATGACGTTGTTGTGAGGTTCTTATAGGCTGTTTCAGGAGGATTGGACAGACAGCAGGGGGTGGTTATGAAACAAACACTGCACCTGTCTATTATAAATAATCTAACTTTACAAAACCTTCATAAAACACATTGCTCTAGATTCCCAAACATTTTAATAATTCCTCCTTGCATACAAGCTAATGATCATGTTAACAACACTATAATAACTAGGTAGGAAAAAAACAACTCAAATAGTGCCGTTACATCAATACTAGCATCTTCAAAACAGACATGACATAAAAACCAAATGATCCAACCAAGACGTCGAAGTCATTATGACATGCAGACATCAGTGAGTGACTGTAAAGGACACTTCCAGTACAAGTAGAGTTGATGCACATTTCATGCGTTGCCTTAGTGTTTCAGATTAATCTAAACTGTCATGCATGTGCTTTGATCACTGTGCATTTTTTTAGTGTTCCCTTCTCGTGTCATGTGCATAAAACCCTACATTGTTGTAATGAGATCTATACATCTAGTGTTTTATCTCACTTTTCATAATCAGGAAGTGGGTTTCATGCTCTTTGTTGGAGGAGGTTCTCCTTGTATGACAGGTGAAAACTGTAATATTCAAAATACAGTAGTAGAAACAGTCAAATTATATTGTACAATAAAATTAAACAAGTATACTGAATTATTTCCACTAAAGCTCACTGGAGCATGGCTTCCTGTTTCAGTGACCATATGGTTTCTTCATTGTCCAGCACCTTTAAAACACTTGCACCACATCACAACCAATTCATTTCAGTGTGGAGGAATGTTAATAAAATTTGATCTATTTTTCTGTGACAGGTAAAATGACATTTCTAAGACACACAGATAAGAAGAAAATTGACTTTATTTGAAGCCTGTCACTGTGTCAGCAACAAAGTCTCATGAGATCTCACAACACAACTCACTGAAAGACTTAAAACAACTGAAAAATAAAGTGAATGATAATTGTAATAGAATAATTATGGTTACTCGTAAAAGACGTGATATTACATATTATTCTTTTATTTAGACCTCATTAATCTACCTTAATCTATACGCAAAACATTCTGAGCCCTTCTGACCAGGTCCACTCAGGAGACAGGATGTAAATGATCACATTATTGTTCATTAACGAGGCTCTTCGTTTCAACACAGACAGTGTTAAACATCAACATTAACCCTTAAAATGAACACTGGATAGTATGTTTACATGTAAACATACATTAACATGTCATGTTATTGATATGTAAATACATGCAGATGTAAGCGTGGAAAGCTACTGATATGCTAATGTTGTCATTAATTAGCATAAACCATATTTTCCAGATTAGCATCAATGTAAAGCAGAATGAATTATGACAAATATAAATTTGAATACAAAAGCATAACAATAACACATAGAAAGTCAATGCACGTTACATAAACACTGTACTTTAACCAATCAAAAGCTCAAGGCTATGGCTTTCAAAGGTGTTGGAAACATTTTAAGCATTGGGAAAACTTTTTACACATCTGTGATTCACAGCATTTCATCATAGTGTGTCTCTGAAGTATTATAAAATAGAGCAGTCTTGTGTTTACCAGTAACCATTAACTGTTTATATTTAACATTTAATGAATTATTCATTCTCGTGAATCAAGATCAATTAATATAAACCTATTTATGTGAACTAAACAGATTAATCCATGGAATCACATGCATAGAAATAAATAGGACCCATTTGCACTGTAATTTAAAATAACTCTTAAGTGGATAATGTGCTTGAAAATATCTAGTATCTACTAAGTGCTCGTTCTCTATCTGATACCTATGTTTTGACGGCTGCTATAGGATGAGAGTGGCTGAATAGGTGCTATGCATTGAGAACAACATTTCCGAGCAGTTGTTGGTTTCAACAAAGCAGTAATCACAGCAGTCAATTGTGTCACATAATGATAAGACATACCACAACACTGTGGACTTCTTCCCCTTCTTCCTCCACTACATTTTACACAAATAAGCAAGAAGTCATTGTCTATTGGTTTGTTCCTTCAGTAACATGGCAGTGTGATGTGCTCTTCTGTTGTAGAGATTACAAAACCTGTGACGTTACATGGATTTGTTTGTTGTCGAAATGTTTGCGTTGCTCAGTGACTTATTGTATTATTATTCTGTGCTCTACTTTCATTCTTAAGAATCTCTCTCTTCAACTGAAAATGGATGGTCAACAATTTCCACCGTGTCCGACAAAGTACAACCGTTTTTCTAGGAAACCAATTCGAACTGAAAATTCAAAGCATACATGCCCACCCACTTCCTACATTCAAACATGCCAAGTTAAAACGCTAAACAAACAACAAACAAATGCAAATTTCTAAAATCTTAATGTGATCCTCTTATTCATCATTATAGGCTTACAAGCTAATTGCCTGTATTGGCATTACTTTATGAAAGTGCTTCTCATTTGGGCATTTTTGAGCCTTTTTTTTTGGGTTTTTTTTTTTTTTTTTTACATTTTAACAGTGTAAAATATATTACCCATAGCTGACACTTGGCCATGTTTGGTGAAAGTCAAGCAGCATTGTGCAGTGATGCAAAATGACACTTAAGACCGAACAAGTGAGTGGTGAGGACATGTAAGAGGCTGTCAGAGGATGGAGCAGTTAGAACACAATGCTTTGAGGCCACATCCATAACTCTGTATACACTAATCAGACAGCATTGCTATTCAACAGATATGGTCACTGCACAGTATGAATCCCATGGGTGCCTGAGCACATGCCTGTAATTCTAGTTAGGTTATGCTGAAGAAGGTTGGGAATATTCTCCAGTATGCATCAGATACAAAGGGCACATCTAGTTGATCAAGCACCCAGGCTGCATACACAGGCTTTGGACTTGGCACATCAGATTGAAAAGTGAGTAGAGGGCACTTCATGGAACTTTGAAGTACCCGGAGATTTTCAAGAAATACACTGAGTGCAAAAAGTACAAAAAATGATCCAGGAGACGAGGACTGCTCTTACACGTGGGGTAACCCTGGGTATCAAGGATTTCTATGAAGATTTAAAGGCACACATGATGAGGAAATTTAACAAATTCGAAAAAGAACACTAAAATGGCACTGTTTATAACCTGTGAGGCAAGAAAATGAAATGCAGCTCTTAGCAGAAAAAGGGTTCTGAGCAGACAAGACAAAGAAATTGCACAGATCACAGTGACTCAGACTCCTCTCTTATGGCATTGTTTTTCTCTTTTTAAAGAACAGAAAACATCCACACATCTACAGCCTTAGAAAAGGAAGCCAGATAAGAAAAAAGGTGTGAGGATGAGGGTTCTGACAAAATATGTCACAGCGGCAGTGGTAAACATACCACAATATCCCTTATCCAAATAAATTAAAAAATATGAAAATCACTAAAAGAAATCAGTGCAGGGTGTTTTGCTGCATGTACTGTATATAGGAAAGTAATACAGGCAGGATGATGAGGTGGTAGATTGCATGGAATAATGGCAGTGCTCACTGTAGAATTCTCTACACTATAGATAAATCAAAACCAATACGTTTCACCCCCACAGTGTGCTCAAACCTCATGCTGCGTAGTTGTTTGGAAAAACGGGTCATTGCCTTGATCACGAAAGCTTGCACATACTGTAATAGACCGTGATGAATTAAACTCACTTTAACAGCTTTCAAGACATCATCTGCATTTTGGTGACGTTCCCTCAAAAGCAAGCACTAGCCTCTTATTCATTACTGTAATCTACATCCCAGTCTTCTGGACTGGGCACAGAAAAGGTTCATTAAATCGCATTTTCGGATATTGGATCACATTTCTTTTCGTAACTGGCTGAGCAGGGATAAAGAAAAACGTGACCCGATTAACAAGTGAGATCCTTATAAATCACAAAACAGCTGAAGAAAGAGACAGATAAATTGGAAGATGTAATTTCAACAGCTTCCTGGAAGATTATCACACCTGAATATTTGATAGCCTCTTTTCTTGTATCCGTTGTATTCATTTTTGAAGCATATGTTTCTCCTGCTTTGAATAGACGTTCATCTTTACTCCCTTTACTTTTATTGGCAAGATAAAAATAGTCCCAACATTCATTTTACTGGTTGGTGTTTAATAAGGGTTTTTTTTTTTTTTAATTTTCATTTCAGTGATAGTTTACATTTGAAACAGCTTACCATATTCTTCACAGTAATCCAAAGCTGTTACCTGCCTGTCCAAGAGTCTTTCCACACTCGTCTGTGGAAGTGGATTTAAAGCACATTACCTGCACATGCAATTGCTGTGCAGCACGTGGAAGAGGCATTAGTCTATCCGTCCACTGCTGTCAATGTCCTCTACTCTTCAGATCATTTTATACTGTGAACCAACAGACATCTGCAGACATGTCATCACAAGTTATATAGGAGAATATATACATTCTCCCACCTTTACTGACAGATATTACAACTGCACTGCATCAAACCATGAACAATTGTTCCTCTGTGATCCTTCGGGTATATTTGTTGATTCACTCCACAGAGGCGTTGTAGTATTGATCTGCCAAGCTGTCTCACTTTCTACAGCTTGGAATGAAATCTCGGCTCACTGACTGATGGCCTTGCACGTTATACCTTCCTTAAGGCTAAAATCTGTCATGTTTAAGCCCATAATACACTCTCTATCTGTGTGGTGTAAAGCAAACAAAAGATTTACCTGCTTGAGATGCATACTTGACCTTATCAGATTTATTTCCTTTATTTTTCTTTCAAATTTTCACATTTCAGAGCAATGTTTCAATCAATATATCTAATGGCTCGTGTAAAACCATACTTCCATTGAAAAACCTGCTTTCATTTAATTTGTGAAGTCCAAATATATGTGAAACTCATCTAAAACACACAATTATCTATCATCTGTACTAAAGCTCACAAAGATGTAATCAGAGAGTTTTAATTATATTGTGTGTTGTGTGTATTGCTTGTCAAAGCCAGATTTTAACTGATAATACTAGTAAATAGATTAATACTATGGGAAAATAATATTTGCACAAGCTTATGTATTTCCATTAAATTTGTGTTGGTGTCTGTCATGTGTGAAGTGTTGCAGTTGCACACGTCCAGAATGATCTATATTTAAATTAATTTACATGGATGTGGGTCAATAGGTGAGTCAGAGTACTCAGAGATATATTTTTTGCAATAGTTTAATACGTGCAAAATCATTATATTGCTCCGTATTTTTAGATAAGGACTATTTTATGTGCTTAAATTGCAAAACTGCACCGGTAGTAATTGTTTTCTGAATGCATAACCTTTAAAAAGAAGATGTTCTGTGGTTTTTACCGGTCGTGGAAATTAATAATAAACTGTTGTGAACATGGAACATCGGTTGTCCTTGTTCTCCTCTTGTCCTTGTTGTTCGTCATGACCCTCATTTAGTTAAGTAACACTGCATAACACACACACCAAAAAAAAAACAAAACAAAAAAACTTACAGGATGTTATTCAGTTCAAGCACTGTAAATATAACACAAAAAAGGAGTTAAAACATGTAGATGTATTAACATATTTTACACACTCGACAAACATTTTGGAAGTTTTTTCCAAATATTAAAGGCAAAAAAGGTTCAACTGAAAAAAAAAAAAAATCCATGTTTCAGATTATATCAAGAATTGCTTATTTTTTGGACAATTTAACAGCACATTTAGGCCACATACTACTGTATGTTCACACATTAATAAATGAGAGAATAGTGCCGTGGGCTTTTTTTTTGTCATATCTAGCACCACAATTCTCATGTGGTGGCTCATTCATTAGTTCAACCATTGAATATTTTAACAGCCAGCATTACATAGCCCCAATTATACATGCTAAACTCCTTCTATTTTTAAGGTAAATATATGCTCTGTTCCTATGTCAGATCGCTAATTGCTTAAGCGGCACACCTGGCCTCCCGCCTCCTGCATATTTGGAAGTGGTAAGACTCTTAAAAGCACTTACAGGCTCAAAAGGACAAAGGGAGAGCACTTAGGTTATTAAAGACAAAGTAACCGTACAAAAGATGGATGAAAGTGCAGAATACCTTAGCAGAATCATGCACCTTGTGCCAAGCTTAGCCATTAGCCCACACTTTGACTTTGATGCCATCGCGAAGACTTTGAGGGGTACACACACTAAATGGATTCTGTCCGTGGGTAAAAGAGTGAGACAGATAAAAAGGATTATCTTGATATGATGTGCTAAAATATTCACCTCTCTAACACGGTTCCATTCTTATCTCTTGAGGCCTTGGCTTTTCCTGACTCCAGACCGAGCGTCAAAGAGCTCATCCACGTTCTCTAACAATCTTGTATTAAGCAATTCTTACAAACCCGTGGGCTCACATCCAGGTCCCCAATAAACCTGTCAGAAAGTTTTCCCTTGAAGCTGCAGTGGGACTTTCTCGTCGGCTTCTAAGTACTGCGTGTTTTTGAGTGTTTTATTTGTGAACACAGTTTTGGTAATATCAATAAGAACAGAAGAATTTGTATGTATTATGCAAGTCTTAAGAGTTTTAAAAGTGGGAATTACAAAGAGGTACCTAATGTTAAATATTAGAGTGTGTCATTGTTTTGTTAAATAAAATCCTGGGGAATTGCTGCTATATCAACGTGTGTTGTATATCCACCCCCCAACTATCATTTCAAATATAGATAGGCAAAGTAAGTATTAAAAAAAAAAAAAAAAAAACGAAAAGCAAAATCACTCTTTATCACATTATTTCCTGTTGATGATAGCATTAAACATGAGCCATGTGTTGTAGAGGGGATGTTTCATCTGCACTACTTATGAATTCATTCAATATTTTCCCAGAATTTTCTGCCAACATGCTGCTGTGATTTATAAATATCATACCAGGATGTGGAGTCGCTTTTCTATTTCACACTGTCTTTTCAGGAAGCCACAGACTCTTATGCAGTTTCCATGCCTTTGCCTTGCACAGCCAAAAGTACTGTGTGTAAGTTATGAATATTTTAAATTCCAGCACAAAGGAGTCAAACCTACCTCTGTGTTTGCGCATAGTGCTTAAGGCTCATTTTCAGCTAGCTTGAAAAAAAAAAATTAAACAAACCCCCCCCCCCCCCCCAACAACACTGTTTACATCACATACGTACATGTACTGTACATATCTAGTGATTCATAGTTTTCAGAGACATCATGTGACCAGCCTAGATCAAACATTACGGAATTTGAGGATGACTTGGGAGGTTAAGACGAGTAGATAGGAATGAAAAGTTTGATCATCTGCAAAGAAAGAAAAAGAGGAGAATCGTCCATTCCTTTTCCCCCTTTAAGTTGTTGATGCTAGCTACTGCAAGAGTCAACATAATACTCCTGAATCCGTACCATTGATCAGACTAGCCTCCCTTTGAAGTTCTCACTCCACTCATACAATATCAATGAAGCAGAAGTTGGAGGGTATGGATGTTATATTCAGCTTGATTCTCTCTGCCTGTGTTCCTTTTTTTTTCTGTAAGCTTATTTTGCATAGTTTCCGCTTTGATGTTGGAGAGAAGAAACTCTTTCAGGACACAGGGGATGCAACAATCATTCAACTATGGCACTGAAAAAAACGTTTGTGATTTTAGGACGCCTTTGACGCAAATTAAGACACCCGTAACACTGAATAACTGAGAACCTGCTACTTCACTATGTATCGACATGCTGTGTATTGATGATTATATTTGCATTTCAAGAACACGGAAGAAAGTGTAATTATCGACCTGCTCTGTGCTTAGAAACGTGTCCTTGGACGACTCTGAGGTGCTGAATTGCATTTATTTATCGATGTATATGTTGAAAATGTGGCATTTTAATTGCTGTCATGGATAGCAGGTGTTTTTTTTCCCACCCCGACTCAGGTGGGTTCACTCTGCAAAAATTAAGGCAAAGAGTCAAGGTAAGCATGTTAAATCTTAGCATATTCATTACATTGTAATCAGTACAATTTAGGCTATATTTAAACATGTATTCCATTTTGTATGACACAATACTACAGAGCTTTCTAAGGGCCACATTCCCTTTGGCTTCATACCACCTGGAATGCTAAAGATGACCCAGTATCATTTGCTACTGTAGTGGCTCCATCCCAACAGTTTCCCCCTGGAGTCAAGCAGCTATGAATAATGAGCTGAAGCTGCATGCATTAATGTAACAGCAAGGCCCCTAAAGGTACGTGTGGTAGCAGGTGATTGTTCGCAGCCTCTGTGGGGCTGTCAGTAAACATGTGCCCCCTGTAGTGTGGGGCATTTTTGCAGGAGCAACCTCCCTTGCCCACACCCCTCACCCTGCATCCTGGGAAATTATGGATGAGTTTGTACCTAACCTCAAAGCAGCATGTTAGCTTTTAGGCCACCTCTGGCTACAAGTGATTTATGAGTATGCATCAACATGAGCATTGCTTATAATACAGTGACATTTAAAAGATGAAAGAGATGAGATGTGCATCATGGGTAATTGAGCACATTTTAGTATTTGTAAAGAGGAATTAAACATAGACTGCTTAGAAGATGTCTGCAGGCAACAGCGCCAAAAAGCTCTGAATGAGTGACAGACATTATTCACAATATGCTGAACATTCTTATTAATTTGTCTTTCATATTTGTGAGAGGATGCCTGGAATTTCAACTATTCCACATGTATCAACTTCCAGCTGCTCCATTTAATACAAGCATGGGTGAACAAATAATTACAAATAAATTGGTCTGGCTTATGCTCACAAAGTATGCCTTATTGACCATTAAAAGACAAGCTGCTGGTTGTGCCTGCATCAACAATGACTCACACAAGAAAGTATAAGGAGCCGCACAAAGTTAAGAAAAAAGAATCAGCAAAAAAAAAAAAAAAATCTCCTCATACTTCAATAACATTTTCATAACTATACGCAGAAAACTACTGGATGAAACATTACATTGCACTTTAAGCACTGAGCTTATTATTCTTCTTATGGTTGTGTGAGAATTTCAACATAGCCTTATTAGTTGGAGAAAAGCAAAGTGTTAACATGAAAAAAAAATAACAGTGTGTCTGATATAACATAGTAAGTTGGGGTGTCTTAGACTGTCAAGATAATATGTATTTAATTTGGATTATAGAAACCTATGCACTGTGAGTAAATGAGTCGTTGCAAAGTATTTAAAGTAATACTGCTTTGGTTAATGAAGTGTTATAGTCAGGCAAAATCAGTGGCTTCCACTTTTATTGATAGTAATGGACTGTTATTAATAAAAGTCCACGCATTATTTTACATTAAAGAAAATCTCATATCAGCAATTTCCTCAGTAGGGACATAGAAGAAAAACATACCAACCATGAACCTCGAGCTTGTGTTTTATATCATTTTCATACTAAGTTGTGAGTCAGGGAGGTACTGAGTGCTAGCATCAGAGGTGTCAAAAGTTTTCACATTCATTACTCCGATAGAAGTATAGACAGAATTTATACTTAAAAGTATAAAAGGAAATGTATGGGGAAAAAATGTGCCATTAGGATAAAAGCTTAGGCGGTGACAGAGGTGCCTGTAGTGCACGACCCCACCTCCCCCAAAAATATTTTTCTAATGGCCATAATGACTATAATGTTAAAATATTCATGTTGAAAAATTATAAAAAAAAAATAAAATAAATAAAAAAATAAGTGGTGTCAGGTATGACTATCCCTGCTCCTACTAAACATTTGAACCGAATTGCACTATTTCTTATCATTGTGAAAACACATTTTTGGTGACTGTGACCTTTGACCTAAATTCACCAAAATTTAATTGCATCAATTCTGGACCACCTCACACCTTTCCTGAAAATGTCATGAAAATTGGTCCAGTAGTTTTTGGCTAAAGCTGCTGACAGACAAACAAACCAAATGACAGACACACTAACCATCTCAAAAACAATACCCCTCTCCCTTTTAGGTAAAAACATAACATACTGAAAGTAATCATAAGCCACAATACATTGAAGGAAGAACATTGAAATATGGTGGTTGGGGAAAAGAGGAAAAAAATCTGCAGATTTTGATGCTGCATACCTGATTTTCCTTCAAGATCAACTGAACTTGAATATTAGCAAAGCATTTCTGACATTTTTCAAATACCCAGCCATCATGTCTATGTGGTGGGCTTCTGAAAAGTTGCATTTGGGCTCCATGTTATTTTGTCTGCAGTCTCCATGGTGACCCCACATGTGTTTATCCATATTAGAATTAAAGATCTGAATATGTCATGTTATTTCTTTTTCACACTATTTTTCTTCCATGTCATTTGCATTACTTAAATTCCGTTTTAAAGCAATACTTATTTTTTTATGTAACTAACTGTGCCTTTTACTGATATTTGTTGTTTGTTTTTACTGATAGTTGTTGTGGTTTTACTGACAGTTATTGGTTCTTTTACTGATATTTGTTGTCCGTCTGTAAACTCTTGCACTGATCCTGAAAGCTCAACCTTAATTCCATTTTACTTAGTACAATGACAATATAGATTCTAATTCTGAAATGGGCAAAAACATGTAGGGTTACCGTGGAAACTGGAGACAACTTGAAGACAACCAAGTTAGTTGTTGCAGACCCTTATATGCAGTCCAAATGCTGCTGGGTCTCACATGGACATGCTGGTTGGATACGTACGGATATGGTTGGTCAATGTGTATGCAATTAAAGGGATAGTTCACTATTTTTCATATTAATTTGTATAGAATCAGCGTCTTTACTCTGGTGCACCTACAGTGACTTACCCCCGACAGGGTTCCTGGGGTCACGAAAATAAAACATGTTTCTCCTCAAAACAATATGTGTTTGAATGAGTGATTTATTTGTATAACAAAACCATCACGGAAGAAAAACTCACACCTTGTAATTATTTTCTCTCAATACCGACCAATGTGTGTTGTCACTGCTAACAGCTGTGCGCCTTAGCAAACTAGCTAAGTGCGCATGTAGCAGCTGCAAACACCGTCAAACAACTGATGAAAGTCATTTGCTTAGGCGCACAGCTGTTAGCATTGATCGCTATTGAGAGAAAGTAGATCCAAGCAATTATGACATGTGAGTTTTTGTTCTGTGAGGGTTTTGTTATGCAAATTAATCACTCACTCAAACACATACTGTTTTGAAAAGACATTTTATTTTCGTGACCCCAGGAAACCTGCCAGGACTACTTTGGCTTTGATCAAAAACCGGACCAGAACTTGACTATGGACACTGTCAGGGGTAAGTCACTCTGGGTGCACCAGAGTAAAGACGTGATCTACACAAATTCATTTGAAAAACAGTGAACTATCCCTTTAAGCCTAATTATTGTCTTTATTATGCAGGTGCAGTTGCTAAAGTGATATTGTAAAAACTTTACTCCCACTAATGTAATAGTAGAGAAACCACAGCCCTTGTTGTTCATTGCTCAATTGCACAGGAAATAGACAAATGTACTCCCATGGGGACAATATTTAAGTCCCAGTGATGTTATTTCAGCCTGGTGCAGTCGTTTTCTGTGCAATTTTCAAGCTGTAAAACACTGTACTGTCTCAGGCAGGTAATGATATTATTGCACTTCTTCCTGTTATATTATCTTAAATATGTTACAAGTCCTATTAGATATTGAGAACAGATGCAAAATGCATATTAGCAAATTGTGTGTTAATTTATCTGTTAGAGCTTACATACAGCAAGCCCTTCATTATAACAGTGTGCTGGATTCCAGTCTGGTGAATAAAAAAAGACATAAATAAGTCCTTCTGGAGCTTTAAGGTTTGTCATAAATGGGTACCTAATGACTAACAGATGCCACCGAATGTTCTTCTGTATTGTATTATTTAGCCTCGAATACCTAAAACCATTTATTTCTTTGCACTTAAATGACCTGGGAGTGAGCTTTAATGCAATTGGAACTTTTTTGTGTTGCAGGAAGAGGATAATGTAACCAGAAAATGTGTTCTGTAAATAAACCCAATTATCCATAATGCTGCCCTTACAGTGACAGGAAGTCACTGTCAGTTAAAGTTGTTGTTGTTGTTGTTTGTTTTCTTCTAATAAGTAGCTTGACATGTTCATTTCCCCCAAACTATGACAAAAAAAAACATTTATCATTCTGGAAATGACTGAATTTCTTAGAAAGTCTATTTAAAATGACATCTTTATTCATTATTACAATATTATCACACATCTCAGTTTCTCCAGAGAAATACATTAGCTCTAATTTCAGCATCATTCTCAACCAACATGTGCTCTCTTATTAGACTAAAGATATGTACTTCATGGGGTTTATTACACTCTATCCCCTGTAGTGCTTACTGATGCAAGATGGGGTACATTTAAGATGCTCATACATTTTCTCTCTTTTCAATAAAAGGAGTGAAATGCAGCCTTGAATAAGAAAAAAGACAAAAAATATGAGCAAAACAAACTCTGGAAGCCACCACAGTAATCCTGAATTTGTGATTACAGCATAGACACGAAATGTCACTTAAGGTGTCAGCTCCTGCATGCCACTTAGCTGCTTTCTATATGCTGCACCTTCTCTTTATCTTGGAATTACATGTTATAAAAAATACATAATCAAAGAGGGAAGAGAATACATAATTCATCAAAATATACTGAGCTTTGTTCTCTAGTGTTTTATTTCAACCAGAAAAAACATGATATGGAGAGGATGTCTAGGATCACAAGTTACTATATTTGTATGAAGCATGTCAACATATATGGTGTAAACTTTACATGTTTAATTCACAGTGTGTGCCTTGGTAATTTCATGTATTCATATACATTTCTACATCTGTCATCACAGAGCATATACATATACTATTCTCATTTTACCTGGATAGTGAGAGCAGGAACAAGATAAGAATAAGGATAAGAAAAGATAAAATAAGACAAGGATAAGGAAAGATAAAATAAGATAAGACTAGAAAAGCATTCTGAGAGCGCAGACCTCCTCCCCTCCCTATAAATGACATAAATAAACGATAGGTTTGACTTTAACTTTTGGGAGCAGCGGTCTGCCCCAACCTACCAAATGAAAGATGTGTGCGCGGATTATTCCTTGTACTATTAACATGTCTTGAAAATTTCATCTAAATCTGTACGTAATTGTTTGAGTTATCTTGCTAAAAGTCAGACAGACAGACAGAAAAATGCCTGTAAAGACATAACCTCCTTGGTAGAGATAATAAGGATAAGACAAGATAAGGATAACAAAATAAATGATAAAATACAATAAGTTAAGGATAAGATAATATTCCATTTTAACATCACAAATTTCTGGTGCCCTTTTTTTTTGCTAAAAATAATTAGCATTTTTTGATCATGTAATAGTTTTAGTTAATAGTTTCAGGGTCTCCACAGATCCTTACATTTTTTTTAAATAGTCTTATTTACAATATGTGGTTTTTAAGGTCTTAAAAAACATTATATTTCATTATTTTTTAAAGTATGGCATTACATTTCACACAGGAGGTATTAAATTTCATCTTGCGTAGCCTACGGAGCAGTGTTTCCTTTTAGCAGCATTTACGTCATTGAGTAAAACTGATGAAGAAGAAGTGGTTGGAACAGGCATACGTGAACATGAACCCAGACGAGGAAGTGGAAGTTCGGTGATAAGTGTGTTTGAGGAGCTGAAATACAACAGTTGGTTCAAAAACATGTGAATATGAAGCGCTGTGTAAAGTATGTGGTAAAGACATGATGTTAGGAACAATGGGCTGTAAAGGCCTCGACGCTCACATGAAAGGGTAAAAACATACTCACTAACTGCTAGTCAGACAACAACGGTCCCCATGACAATGTTCACCCCAATGCTCACAAATCCAAGTGCAACGACAGCTTTGGCTTTAGTGTCTCTGGGTCTCAGCACAAGTGCTTTAGCTGCATTCACCCCAATCGCTATGCTAAAGGCAGAAATACTGTGGGTTCTGCAGACGATATGCTTTGAACTTAACCTTGAGTGTGCTTTTTAAAAAAAAATGTTTTACTGTATGTATTTGTTCTGCAGTAGTGGTCTTATTTTTTTTTTTTATACTCAAATGTCTTAAAAGCATTATATTTACTGCTCAGGAATGTGCAAAGACCCTGCAGTTTATATAACGCATATTATTAAGGATGGAGGTATAGATTACTGCACAAAATGAGAATGTTATATTCCTTAGGCATGTTATGTACAGTCAGTCCAGTTTGTATTTAAACGACTGATAATACTGAACAAACAATAACTCAAACTATGAATTATGAAAGAGCTGCAGCATCTGAAACTGACCACAATGAACAGATAAACAGAAACACCACAGCGCTTCAGTTTCAAATTCATTTTCTTTTATGGACTGGGATTTTCTCTCTCAACTCACCATATAATTTCTAATTATTTTTTTATTTTCTTTTTTGTTTTAATTTCTATCAATTGCTCAAACTTTCAGGCAACCCTGTCTAAATTCCAAGAGACCCCATGTGGTGTCTCAACCCCAAGTTTGAAAAAACAATATAAAATAAGATAAAATATTCATTTATTAGTCCCACAAGGGGAAATTCCAGATTGACCTCAGCTATTGTGGAGCACAAACAAAACACACAAAACAAAAAAACCCCAGCAAAATCAAAAATAAAAACAAATATAAAAAAAGAAGCTATAAATACTATTCTCAGCTATGCACCTGCTGGTCATGCATAACTACTGTACACTTATAAACATATCTGAACATATTATATTTAGATGTGTATACAGATTATACATATAACAATAAGTAGTAGTATATGATGTAAAAGCACATATCCTGTCATATTTATTTATTTATTTGACAAGGATAATGCAGTCAAACACAAATTTGCAGCTGATGTGATGCATATTGAGTTTATAGCTAGTACAAATTCTCAACCCTTGTCCCCAGTTGAGTTCTTCTACAAAATAGCAGTATAATAGCAGTAAAAAAATTATTAGTATAAAATATATAATTTAAAACGGCCATACAATCCATACTGTTTGCTAAAGTTTTATTTTTTGTACATGAAATCAAATATAGCTGTATTTATTATTGTTAATATAGTTAATTTCATGACTTAACTTCCATCATTTTGTTTTGTTAGTGCATGCACTGTAATGAATTATGATGCCTTATCAGGCATCTATATAGTGTCTACAATTTATTTGCCAGTACATTTTTGGTGTATTAATTATTACTAAATTAGGAGTCTATATAAAATGTATACATTACATTTCCATAGACTCCTAATTTACCAAGTTACTATATTTTGTACCCAGTGATTCATACTTCAAATTTACTTTTACCAAAAGACTCCTGCATTGTTGTGTAAGTGAAATTGGCAGAAAAGGAAATACATTAACCCATAAAGAGTGTTATTTTTAGGAGAGTTAATTAAGTGATTTATCACCATTTATTATATGTTTTGTATATTGTTTTTCCAGTGACAATTTAATTTACTAATTATGTTGGTGTTCATAAAAGTTCAGAATAAAGTTGAGGATAATTATATATATATATATATATATATATATATATATATATATATATATATATATATATATTTTTTTTTTTTTTTTTATTGACTTAAAGAAAAAGTGTGTGTTTCCAGTCCAATCTTTCGTGATCTGAACATAAATCCAGTGTTTCCATCCACTGTCATTGATCTAACTCCCTGTGTTTTACTGGTGAATTAATGTTGTAGAAATTATAGTCTTTGAACATCCAAATGGGTCACATCTGATGACCATGAAAAGATGAATAACTGTACTTTCACCAATTATTTATGGATTGATAAGATTAGTGGATCAACAGGGATTAAACATTTTACATCAATAGACTGTTTGGCTTGCCGGTGGATGTTTGGGTCTTTACAGGTTAAATACAACTCTTCAGTAGTTCAGTGTGTCTCATATTAATGCATCAGATGGATAGCAGCATGATTATACTTCCTGCATCTCGTTGCAATTAATTACATAAAACTGGCACAAGTCCCATAGATAGTGACAACAGATGTACAATTAAAATGAAAAACTGATGTGTGAATTTATAACAAATTCATACACAGGAAGTTTTCTTCTAAACTTATTATCTGCTAAATAGAAAAAGATGTAAGTTTGTGCTCCAGGAGTCAAAATTTGATATATTAAGTGTCACATAACTGATGTGTTTGGCAGATTATATGATGTGTGTATGCATGTGTGCGTGCGCAAGCTACTTTTTGAGTCTTTGTACATAAATGTGTGTGTGTTAGACAGAGTGTGATGAGAAGTCACTGTTGTCTTGTCCCATATATGTTTGGCACAGAGCCGTCCTGTTCAGCAGAGGCTCATAGAGTTGAGAACACACAGTGGAATGGTACATTGGGGACAAAATTATACTGCAAGGCATTGTATCAATTAGATAGATGAATGACCATGGGTTTTAATTAGAACACTGGGTACACATTCTACTTCATTATTCAGTGGAACCAAACTAATTCTGCTGCCCAACAGCAGTGAGGAGGCCGGCTGCTCCATCAGCACTCTGCCTCCGATAAGAGCACTGGGGGTTTGAAAGGTGGCGACATAAAGAGGAATAATACGGTCTCATCAGCGGCAGAACAAAAAAATACAGAAAGAACAGGATAAAAATGGGTAACAATTCAGAATTACACCATTTCTGAATGCAGAAGCAAACCTTGGGCGTTTGCTGTTAAATGATAACAAAATTGAGGATCCTCAATGTACTGAGATTTAAAGCAGCGGTGGAGGACGGTCTGGCTCTTTTGCTTCTGCTTTCTATAAGATTTGGTATGTCAGGGTAAGTATTAATCACTTCCTGTTTGTAGAAGACAGTCCATATCAACATTGCTTTACAGTATATGCCTGTGTAAGAACTGTTATACAGTTTAACCAATAAAAATAATAGTTTTTATGGTGATTTTGATAGACATTTATTTACACCTAATGTTTCCTATGTGATTCATTATAATTATTAATCAATTCTTATTTGTAGAAGACAGCCCACCTTATACATTCATTTATTTTGAACATTCAACAGAATACATTCAAGTTCAAAATTCCAATTCATTCATTTACACTTGAAAATAATAATAATGGATTAGATTGATATAGCGATTTTCTATTAACACAAACTCCATATGCCACCATGGATCCATGATCAATTTACTCACACATTCTCATTCTGGTGGTGGTGAATTACATATGTATCCACAGTTGCCCAGAAGTGTGTCTGCCAATCTGCACCTATGGCCTATGTGACAACTAAATCTGTATTTGAAGCAATACAGATTTTTTTCAGCAAGATATATCATCATCTGAACATAAAAACAAACATTTACAACCTATGTTATTTGTCGAGCGACATGGGTTTTATTGGTGAATCAATATTGCAGAAAATGATGGTGTTTCCAATTTTACTATTTTTACTGAATGTTCAACTGGGCTGAATCTGCTGAAAAGCTGAGAAATTGCCTTTTACCAAAATTACTGCTCCCACCGGCATCTCAAGGGTGGCGGCAGATGACTTGCTGACTCCACACTGTAAACACGAACGTTCAAAATAATTAAATATATTAAGTCGTGAATACTCTAAGTTTCAGAAATAGTACTAATAACTCAAATCTCTTGAAAGTTGTTGTAACATGTTCCTCTTTTTAAGTAGCTAATATTTTTTTTATTAAGGGGAACTATATTGTGGATATAAGTGAACTTAACTTAACATATGAGGTACACCTTAGTGGAATTAAATAATTAAATTCTGAGAATGATATTGTAGCTACTGTTATTTCTATTGTTTCAAATAAGGATTGAAAAAAAAACCCACCTAAATCTATACTTAATGAAATTAAACCTGAAAATAGAACCAACGATCACCTCTGGGGCTCCGTAGAATAGTGATTTTTGGGGTTATGTCGTGCATTAAAATGTGGGAGTGATAAAAGAGTGGACAAACTATGTCGATAAGCTTCCTAGTATACAATAGCCTGACATATACATACTTAATTGACAAGCCTTCTATGTACACTCATGAAAAACATCGCACTTACAAATGTTTAGACACATATGACTATATATGTGTCAAACATGTTTTACACTGACATAGACGTAAACTTCTGTGATGGAAGTTAAACACTTTACCAAGTCAGAAGTCCAGAAGGTTACTATGTACGAAGCCTGGGTTTATAATAAACTGGATGGTTATATGTTGCTGGGATATAATGCACACGGAACAACAAACGCAGTTCACAGGTTTAATCTGATAGACAGCAAATGTGCATTTATTTATTTAGAAGGAATGAGAAGAAGAGAAAAAAAATTAAATAGCAACACGCTTGTGACTGAAAAGACTCAAAAGAGCTATAAATGAATGTAAAAGGTTACAAGGTAGCTCTTTCTGAGTAAGATAAAAAAAAAAAGTATGTTATGTTTTTCCAAATCCCAGGAGGCTGATCTGAAACAAAACAGTCAAGTACTAAAAAATAAAAGTCAGACAAACTGATAGAACTCAGAGTTTGAACCCAAATTAAGTAAAAACAAAAATGGTAGTGGTGATACTGGAGATGAAAAAAGGATATAACAACATTAGTACACCACAAACCTAACGTTCACACTCCAAATAGGCTTAAAAAAATGTTTCACTGACACAATACACACAAACGCCACACTAGCGCGTGACTACTGATTTTCACACGATAGAGTCTCCCTGGTTTGGGTTACAGAATAAAATCCAGATTTCAGTAATCATCGCCGTGTGGAGCATGTAAACACATCATAATATCGTGACTAAAAGCAGATAACAGCAGATAACAGCCAACATTTATACACACACTGAAAAGGCACTATGTTGAACCACGGTATGCTATGCTAGCAAGAAAGGCGGCAAATCTACAGGTGCATTTACATCCATCTCTTACTTGGTAACCTCTTCTACATCATCTTCTGCTAAAGTCACCCTGTACATTACGTATAGCAATATATTTCAACTAAATTGGTGAACTTACAACGTGTCTTCAGAAATACTACGCCTGGTCCCGCTTGGATTTTTCGTCTTGTTTCATGAACCGTTTCTTCAACCGGAAAACACAAATACCCAGAGTGCACGTGCCACCCCGACTGCAACATGACGTCACTTCCTGTTCCGAGTAAAATTTAACCCAGGGTATTTAAACACCCGAAATATGACCCGGTTACATATATTTAGACAGATAACTGCACATGTATGTCAGGGTAAACTAGAGCCCATATTGTTTGATCAACTAGTGGATACTAGTGGATGGACACATTTGTTTTCTGCTCGGTTATTGATATATTTATTGAAACTAATGTATTGAACACTTACTCTTCAGTTTTCTCAGTTTCTGATTTAATAACCTTTGGATTTACTATGTCCATTAAGGAACATCAACATGGTCAGCAGATTAAATATAAGAAAATACCTAATTTACACTGAAAAAACACAAAATGCAGAGGATAATATTATAATAATTGGTGATAAATCACTCAAGATATGTTAAACAGAGAGAAGGAGAGATCGAGAAAAATTTGAGATTATTTGAAAAACAAACAAACAAACAAACAAAAAACAGTTGCAGAATTTTATTTGGATTATGGTGTCATTACCATTTTATTCAAGAAAAGGGAAGAAATTCTCACTGCTGATCACTGGAAGGTATTTTTACATGAAGTTGACAGTGGAAGCTGTGATGTGAAGGGATGTAAAGCAACGGTAAGTATGATGTATAGGGTGTAATCTTTGAAGTTCTTCTCAATGCCAATTAGTTTTCCAAAGGCTGAAAATGAACAGTGGGTGTACCTACCTCTGAACAACAGTGGAAGCACATCACACAGTGCATGAAACACCCAACGCATTATTAAGTTAAATTTAAAACGTGTTACCTTTTCTGTATGAATAAAAAATGCATTGAAGAAATGTTCTGCATAAAAATCTGTTCTAGATCTATTTATCGCCAAACATTTCAACCCAAGTTATTTCATTAAATACCCCAATGATAGTTACAAACACTGTTGCATTAAATATGTAATGTGTATTTACTCAGTACATCAGACTCAATCACATCAAATTCATCCCCTATCTGACCTGCGCTATGCATCACTGACCCTCTGTCTTTCCCTGCAACATTACCCTCTATTACTGCTGACTAATGCACATTGAAAAATTCACTTTAATATGTGCTGTGGGTAAACATGCTCATTTCCTCTTTCTTTGTTCAAACATTAATTTGTATCACAGTAATGGGTGTGTTGTAATAAAGAGCAGCATATGGTCCTGGTCCAGTGTCTGGCATAAAGCATATTGAGAATAAGCTTTTGCTCAGTTCACCTCATTTTACAGACAAGTACTTCATTTAATATCAACAACAAGGTTAGATGACACTGTAGGTAATTAGTTAGGAGTCAGTTGATGGCTTTTTAATTGCTCAGCAATGCACCACCATGATGAGAAACAATAAGCGACTGCCATTGTGTTCTCTTTGCAAACATAATACTCCATTACAGTCTGGACCCTGCTATATTGTAAATATGACAGGGCTGTTACACTGTATGATACGATGTAAACCTACTTCCCCCTTTTTTATTGTTTTCTCTAGTGAATCTGTCAACCAAACAGTTGTCAGTGCTGTTGACACCTTCTACTCTCCTGTTCTGGTAAAAATGTAAAACACAGCAATGGGAAACTGCTGAGACGGCACTTGGCCTTCATTTTGTTTCCTCTTTTTTTTTCCCCCCACAAGCTCCGGGTTGTCGTCTCACTAAATTGGAAAGTGACCCTGATAACCCACCTCGGCAACACATAAATACACACATTTTGTACACACATGCACTGGTGTCTTGTCCCCAACCAACACTGAAGACAGAACTGATTTAAAGAAGTTACTTCTGCACATGGGAGGCAATTTATTGTTGCTCCTCTGCAGTTATCCGCCTCTATAGGTCAAGATCTGAGGCTTCTTGTTGATCTAAGCAAGTGCAAAGGTGAGGCTGTGAGGCTGATAACATTTCATTCAGATCAAGTGATGCCAAAAAAAGAAGAAAAAAAAAAAAGTGGAGAGAGTAGATGAGCTGAGGTTTCCCCTGAGTGCAGCACCGAGAGAGCACATATTTTCACGAGTGAAGATTGCTGTTGTCAATGTTTGGTTGATTTCATACATTACTTCGCATGTATTCAAAGCAGAGCAACCTCACAACGGAAAACTATATGTACATATCACACAGTTGTATGCCTTTGTACTGAGAAAGTGACTTTCGAATAGCACAAGAGAAAAATGCTGAAAATGTCCTTGAGATGAAAACACTAGTACATTGTGTTATCAAGACTCTCAGCAAGAGCCGCCATCTCAGGAGTGCAACCGAAAGAGGTGATGACGGATCAATGGCAGGTCTGTGAGAATTTGGTGCACAGAAATTGATTTCAGAAAAATAAAGGATGAAAAACAATAAACTGGCCTTTCAAATAACCTGCCTTGTGTGACATAAACTTCAACTAGTAGGCGGAAATGACTGATTAAAGATTGACCACAGATTTACTTGGATTTTTCTTTTCTTTCTTTTTTTTTTTTTTTTTTTTTTTTTTCTCCTCACTGCTCTCCCAGAAGTTGAGTCAGCCATCCGAGCCAAATGATCTCCACGCAGATTAAAGTTGAAACGGTACATTAACTGGGGTCATTAATGAAAGTTGTTAACTGATTTAAGTGATGGTGAAATCTTCTGAACAAATGCCAGAAAATTAAACCACAGATGTTTCAGCATTAGGACAAGCAAACACACAGAGAGAGAGTAGAGGAACAGAAGCAGCTGGCTGTGGTTCGTCATACACTTTAGAGTTTCACCAAAGAAAGAGATTTCCTGACGGAGGCTTTGCAAGTTATAGCGAATATATGCAAGTTTTCACTTTAAGTAGGAAAATGTATTGTTAGACCTGGCCTCCTCCTCCTCAGTTGGTCAAGTTCCTGCCCCCACACTTGTCACTCATCTTGAGGAGCTGTCTACAATAAAACAGCTTGTAGCCTCAGGATATTGTAAAAGGTACCCATAAAACAACCACGTGTGGAAGTCGACATGTACAGGAAATCTGCAAGATTTCTACACCTATATAGATGTGTATATATCGGCGTCTGCCATATGTTTAACCCTTTAAACTTCCACTCAGTGTCTTAATAAAGTGAATTGAATGCTGTTCTTGAACCATTTTAATAAAACACAGTTTGCGTTTGTTTATATTATAAATGAAAATATTAAGATGAAAACTCTGATATTGGAGGCAGGTCCTGTTAAATGATGCAATTGGACCTGCATAATGTGCATATTTGTTGATGTTTTTATGTGTTTTGGACCACATTTGGACAATTCTTTTGGTTTGTTTTGGATGTTTTTGTTGGATTATGGCCAGAGGTGGTTAAAGTACTCATGTTCTGTGCTTAAGTAGAAGTACAGGTACTTGTGTGAAAAAATATTCTGGTAAAAGTAGAAGTACTGATTCAATTCCTTTACTGAAGTTAAAGTTAAAAAGTACAACTTCTCAATTGTAATAAAGTAAAAAGTAAAACTGCCCTTTTTTTGCTATGGATGAAATAATACTTATTTAAGAGGGAAAAACCAGAAAATTTCTAAAATATATTAAAAAAAATTAAAGCCTTTAAAAATGAGTTGCTGTGTAGATTGTTTTATTGGGTCATGGTACTCAGTTTAGTGGGTATGGACATGACATTTAGGAAAAAAAATAATAAATAGGAGATTTAAAAAAGCATAATTATGAGATAAAAAAAATCTAAATCATGAGATAAAAAGTCAAAATTCTGAGAAAAACATCAGAATTAGGAGAAAAAAATTAGAATTATGACATAAAAAGTAAAAATTATTAAATGAAAAAGTCAAAATTATGAGATAAGAAATTGATAATTATGAGATAAAAAGTCAAAATTATGATATAGTAAGTCACCATTTCTGATTTACTTTTATTTTTCATATTGTCACATTGTCTAGTTTGACAAAGTAATGAGCCTATTTTGAGAATGTAAAGAGTATAAAGTACAGATATTTATACACAAATGTAGGGAGTAAAAGTAAAAAGTTGCCAGAAAAATCAACAGTCAAGTAAAGTACAGATATCTAAAAAATCTACTTAAGTACAGTAATGAAGTATTTTTACTTAGTTACTTCCCACCTCTGTCTATGACTGTGTTTGTTGGAATATGGTTCCTCTGTGGATAATTATGAGACAAATGTATTTTGAACAAATGAGTGATTATAGCTGCTGTGGATATTTTATCTGACAGTGGTTTATATTTTCTGATGTGTGAGAATCTCCATTGTTAAACTACATTAGGTCATGTGACATTTGGAACAGGTTTGGGTCGTTTGCTTAACATTTTTGAGCGACTACTTCTGGCCTATATGTGGATCCTTGGAAGTTTAAAGGATGAAGTCAAATATTTATCCTTTTTTTTTTTTCCTTCTGTGATTTCCCCAGACTTGAAAGAAGCATTTTAAATCATTTGTGATGCACTGAAAACATTCCAAAATAGGATAAATATCACTGGAAAAGTTTTGCTACTTTATATTGCTGAAAAGTTATTTGCTTGTCAGTCATGCTTACACTTGATATTCCTCCTTTTTTTTTTGTTTTGTGAGGGTTCAATTTTAATACATATAATTATTTTTTTAATTTTGCCACAACTTTTCCTCAAGCTACTGAAATGTATTATTGAAGCATAAGCACAAACATACACACGTCACCTTGTTTATGGCTGCATTTGGATCAGAGGTAAAAGCTAAAAATAGTCTGGTAATATAATGCCATGGATCCCTGATGAGCAGCACTCAGTCAAGTGTGACTTGGGGCTTCAGTAAAGCTGCTGTAGTCAAAAGTCACCAGAGTCTGAATTCAGTTTTCACTTGTGCCTTTGTCCGTTTCATACCAATTTGGTGAGGAGAATTTTCCAGACCTCAAAAAAACCTCACACCAAATCGAATTATACCACAACTCAGACATTAAGAGGAATGGATGCTGGTATGATTGCTTCTTTAAACACACACACATTCATATAAACACACATGCATTTAAATGTTTTAAATGAAAAGCAAAAAAATAATGAGCTGAGTCAAAGGAAAGTCAGTGTGTGTATGGCCTCAGTCTAGAGGATTTATGTTCTTGGGCGGATGTTGTGGTTTAATTATTTCAGGACAATATTTGTTTTCATCACTTGCCCGAAACCCATACTCTGAGTTAAAGCAATCTGTTGTGGCAGAGCTCATTGTGAGTGATGCTGTACACATATAGATGGATGATTAGAAGACTAGAATTCCAGGTCACTATACTGTAGAGAACAACAGATGGATTAAGGACTAAATGGCCAGCAGACCACTGTTTTTTGTTGGTTTTTTTTTTTTATTGTTGTTTCTTTTTGCTGTTGCTGACAGTTAACTAATTAAAATTAAACAATGCTAAGGCAACTGGCAACAAAGAGAGGCAACTTTATCTCACCGGAACAGTTATTTCTTATTCATATTATTCATATTATTACAATTATACACCATGTCAAGTTAAAGACATGTGCTTTATTAGTGTCTTCATTCATATATATTATTACAAGGTTACAAACAGTGCGTATAGTAGCTGAACACCTGCTGTCTGTGAGGATAATAAAGCTGTTGTAGTAACATATTACAAATTCAATTACAAAATGCTTTCAGTACAGCCACAAAAATATATGCTTTACATAGGGCTGTTATGATTAATCGAGTTAATCGTGATTCACTATTTATTTTTTAATTGCGATAATTTTTTAAAATCACGATTAATAATGATTAGAGTTTCCAAGCATTTTGGAATTTTACAAATATATATTATTTTACACCACAGTATCGCTTTGTGTTAAAGAAGTAAAAAAAAACCTTTTTTATCAGCCTATTTTCAGGGGCTGCTTTTGAGACTTCATTATTATTACCCCCCCCCCAATTTGTCATATCTTATTATGGCAGACGTTGGTGTCTGTAACACAACTTTTTTTGTTTTAATAATAAAACAAACAAAAAAAACCCATTTGTACAGACCAAGCCTATTAATTTTTCTACATTGATAAGAGTATTACAATTAATTTCAATGACACAAAAATGTGATTAATTGCGAGTTAACTGATTATTTATGCGATTAATCCCAGTTAAATATTTTAATCGATTGACAGCGCTAGTTTTACATCTACAAAATAATCTGACTGCATGTGTCTAAACATGTTAATATTGCATTCATCTATTAACTTAAATAAGCTCTATGTGATTTCAACTCAAGTGTATTATAGAAGCATTTTAACACACTGTTTCACACACAAAAAAAGAAATTATTTACATAATAGATATTTCTAAATGTTCATATGTACCATCAATGTTGTTGAAGGCATAAAACTGTAGAAAATGCAAACATTTGACCAGGGCTGGAAGTCAGTAACCTGGGGATCCTGCTTTGTGCCATTTTCTGATTTGTATGCTGCACCGTTCAAACTGCAAAGCTGACTGGGGCGAGGATGACTGCAGTCACATGAGGATGCACTTGTGAACAGGGGGGAACCTTGCTATAATTATGGTGACTCAGTGCAATGTTGACAGCATGTCTGCACTCCTCACCGCTTATTTAAAGACAGGAGATAGTGTAGCAGAACATCCTATTAAATCACAGACAGAAAATGGTCCTGCTTTTATGTTTTCAGGCAGTGATGACTCAATTACAAAGCAACAATCGAAATAATGCACTTCCATCTCAAGGTAAATAACAAATTGTGACCTTGTCTTGGACTATAAAATCGAGGGGAAGTAAAGGGTTGGATTTCATTTAAACATGCAAGTCTGTCACCCCCCCCACCTCTTCCACACCTACAGAATATAATACTGTACCATGACTCTGGTTCTCAGGGTGTACTCTGATGGAATAATACTTCCATTTGGTGTTCTCCTCCCTCCTATCCGCTTTATCTTTCGCCCTATAAAAGACAGAGTTTCAATATATGCTGAAAATATACATTTTGACATTGATTTTTATGCAGCGTTTTCTTTTGTGAGGATTTAATGGCTCACTGGTTGTGGTTACAGTTGTGTTACCTGTCAATTTTCATTTTATGTGAAATGACTAGACTCTAGCCACAATGTTTATATGAGAACAGACAAAATAATTGAGAAGAGTACCTTTTTTTTAATCTAAAATAAAAGAGAATTTTAACACATGAATGAATGAATGATTTTTTTTTTTAAATTCCAGTTACATACAAAACACATACATATAGAGAACATACAACTGACATACTTAATAGACAAAAGCAGGATAATTAATGCATACATCAAAATTAGGCAGGAAAAAGCCTTTTTAATAGTCAATTTAACATCAGATCATAGGTTTTCTTAAGAATCTTTATTGTCAGTACGTAAGGCACAATGACATTTTGCTCAGCAGCTCTTAGTTTCAGACACACAGGCACATAATCTGAAAGAAACACATAAAAATAGAATAAAAATAGAGTAAAAATAGAATTAAAAGAGCAGCAGTGCCAATCAAAACCAAATAAAGTATAATCCAGTATGTTAAACTGCAAAGGTGCAATGCATTGACCTTGACAGATTTTGTTATAGTCACATTAAGAAAAACTATCGGTACATAATCTCTGTTTTTTTTTTTTTCTGTTTCACAACAGATTTAAATTTGAATATAAATAATGGAAGTGCTCCTCAATTTATTTTAAAATGTACATTTATTACAAAATGTAATGTTAATGATAGGGTATCAATGTGCAGGCAGCAGCAGAAGCAGCATTTATGCAACCAGTGTGAACGTGTTTATGTAAGCAACATGCATCATTGCAGTGAGTAACAAAGTGTATCATAGTTGTAAGCATTCATTTACAGAAGCCGTTCTACTGCATCTTGAGTTTAGCAGCACCCTTGATAAGGATGATTTGTTGAAGGATTTTTTCCCATCCAGCTCAAAATGACAGTGGATGGTTTCTATCTCTCGCTATGGCAATAGCTTTAATATTTTGAGATAAGTCAGGCTATTATTCTGTTACATTAAACATTATAGGAACTCCTCTTAGTGCAGGGGTCTCAAATATGGAGCCCGAGGGCCAAATGTGGCCCACCGAAGTATGAGCAGTGGGTACATTTACAAAGTGCAGACATTCCACAGTCAAGGTAGTGGAACTCTTTTTATTGAGGTTCTACATACAGTACAATATGATCTACATAAAAAGAACAACCTCCAAATAATAATGACTAGATTTTCTTTCCAGTTTGATGTAAAAAAACAAAAAACAAAAAGACATTATATCTATACTGTAAATAATGACAATAGTGTCTTTGTTTTAGTACAAAAAAAATACTTTAATTGATTAAATACAAACTATCTTTAATTCAACAAATATGAGCAACCTGAAATGTCTAAAGAAAATTAATTAAGCACAATTTGAAGAATTTTACTAAGTGTTTAGTGTCTTTATAGATACACAATGCATGTGTAGAAATGAGGCAGAATATTCTTAAAATTGCACTTATTTTTGGAAGAAATGTTAGGCTTTTCAGCTTATTTACATTGTTTTTGTTTGGATAGTTTATAAGTCATTATTTTCATAATTTAATATTTTTTTTGCACTAAAACAAAAAAACTAAAACAGTTTATATGTTATCATCCTATTATTTTACTGGTCCGCCTCAGAGCAAATCAGGATGAGTTTGAGACTCATGTCTTAGTGTACAAAAGAAAAAAACTCTAACACTGTAAATCTAACCTAAAACATTGCAATAATATAAATGCAAGTATGGATGCTTTAAGAGGAACTTTAGACCACACTGCTGCCCAAAAAGTTGAAATACTTTCATTTTCAGACATGTTGCTGTTATTTATATCCATCAGTAATTACCTTTGACTTGGTGCAATGATTACATGGCCTTTATCTATATCAAGAATAATTAACATTTGTTAACCCCACAAACATAATGAACTTCAATCTATAAAACATTTGCAGCTTTCAACGTAATAATCCCACAAATGTAATAACTTTTCCACAAACGTAATAGCAGTCACCTACTGATTTATTACATTTCAGAATCAGAATTGCATTTATTGTCATTGCACAGTCGTTACAATTAAATTATAATGTAATGGGGCCACTCTGCACCATATAGAAGTCAATAAATAAAATAACAAATTCAGAAACAATAAATAAATAACAGTAGGATAAGGATAAAACACAAATAAAATACCATTTACAAGTATTTTATAAAATGTTAAAAGTGCAGTGATTTGTGGGATGATTTGGGGTTACTACAATAAAAGCTGCAAATTGTTTTTAAATTTCGGGAGGAAATTGTTAGTACATGTTGTGGGATTAATAACATTGTCATCACTTTAAAAGAAGAGGTAAAAATATTTGATTCCATCCACATGGGTAACAGTGTATAATTTAACTTTTTCTGTGATTGGATACTGTCATAGTTCAGATCTAGGCATATGTTCACCTCTGACAAAAAATACAATACATTTGCAATATTGGTCCATTTCTTAATCTTTTTGCACGTTATTACCTTGGATTACTGACAGAACCAATGCAAAATAAAACCTCACATCGATCCAAGGATATTAAATATTGATTTCAGCATTATGATGGATCCCAGAAGCAGAAAATAAATTTCATTTGAAAGAGCATACTTAATTCTGTGAACAAAGATTGTACCCGCTGGCACAAATCAATCAGTTGTTCATCATCTTCATCACCATCACCATCATCATCATCATCATCATCTCCACCACAACATAGATAGTGATCGACTCTATCTCACAGGAAAAGAGAATGTGACTTGTGCTAATGAGATCTTTCCTCTTAGGCGATGATTAAGGGTTAGCTGACAAAGATAAAGTGCATATGCTCTTCAGATAAGACAATAGATATGCAGGATGAGTCTATTTGCATTATGACCTGGGCTGCGCTTCTTCTTCCTGCAGTATAGCTCTGAAATTTCATGGATCATCAGAAATATTTAAAAAGCTTTCCATCACTTCTGAGTGAAGAGAGGCTTTGCATAGTGTGTCGGGGAAACATCTTGGGAATAAGGCTTTATGCATCATAATCCTTTAACAAAAAAAAAAAAAAAAAAAAAAAAAAAAACCTCTTGTGTAACTAGTCTATGACTTATTTATTGACTTTGATTTAAAATCCACTACTCTACACATAACAAATACATAATTAACAGCATAACTGTAAGTGTATTCTTAGCTGTTTATTTTGTTATTTGGTCTGATGGTGCAATGTTAGTCATTTTGTCAACATATGCTTTGGCCTTTTGTTGGCAGCCAGCAATTTGAGTGGCTGGAGGCTGTTATGAATAATTAATGCTGATTTTTTTTTTTTAATGTAGAGGGTCAAACCAGTTTTATATGCATATATACACAGGGTGTGCAAAAAAAATTATACTCACTTTAAATAATTGTAAAGTCTGTATTACTATTATTTTAACATTATGTAATTATTTAATATTACTATCTATCTATCTATCTATCTATCTATCTATCTATCTATCTATCTATCTATCTATCTATCTATCTATCTATCTATCTATCTATCTATCTATCTATCTATCTATCTATCTATCTATCTATCTATCTATCTATCTATCTATCTATCTATCTATCTATCTATCTATCTATCTATCTATCTATCTATCTATCTATCTATCTATCTATCTATCTATCTATCTATCTATCTGTCTGTCTGTCTGTCTGTCTGTCTGTCTGTCTGTCTGTCTGTCTGTCTGTCTCTCAGAAAGTTATGGATGGATATCGAGGAAACTTGGATTAGATTTTGGTGAAGATCTGGAAGAGATCCTAGATTCTAGATCACTTTGAAATGTATTCTCCATTTACTGCAATCTAAATTTCAACGTGATCCAGAATCCATGATCTTTTCAGGATCTTAACCAAAATATAATCAATTGGTTCTTGTGTGATTCCCAAACTATACTGAGAGTTTCAGCAAATTCTCTCCATAACTTTTTGAGTTATGTTGTACACAGTCAGACGGACAGACATGCAGACAGACAGATGAACGTAGGTAAAAACATAACCTCCTTAGAGGACCTTCCTTCATTCAGACCTGTGCCATGGTGGAGGTCTGCACTCTCAGACTGCTTTTCTAGTTTTCAAACTATAATAGAAATTACAAACATCATTTTATTGTTTTGTCACTGCCTGCTCTCAAACTGACATCAAATTTCACTTTTTTAATCCCCTTCCTAAATTGTCTGTGTACTTCAACTGAATGTGTATACTTCCAGTACTATGTTAGAATGAGTTTCCTTTCTTCAAAGTTTACCATTGGGTTTAATCTGGAAAGAATAAAAAACAAACAACTGAATTTTCAGCTGATAAAGTGTGTGCACTTTTTTGGGACAGCCTGCATATGTATAATAGACAGTTTGTGGGATTTAATCAATCATTTGTACAGTCAGAGAGGTTGTACAGTACTATGAAATGCAAAGTTACTCTGGGTGCTACATTTAGCAGACCTAAAAATATTCAGCAGCCTTATTAAAGCAGCACATTTAATTACAATTTAATCAAGAGTCTTGGGAATTTTTATTCACTCATCAAGCCATCAAGCAAAACTAGTGTTTCCATTAGTAACAAAAATCCGGTTGACTTTTTTTTCTTTTTTGAGAAGCAAATGATCAAACATGCAGCCGTAGCACATCACATTAACTCACGTAAGTCTTAGAAGAAGCAGGAATTTCATTGTGACTATAACATTTTAGTTTACAAATCTATTTCATAAGAGGCACTGACATGACAGATGAAACAGTCATAGGAAAAGTAGTTTTTAAAGGCTAAAATGTGCATTGCTGTTTAACCTTTGTGTCATTTCCTGAAGGTGACAAACGATGCAGAGTGCTGTACAGGTTACCGTGTGTCCTTGCATGAGGACGCCATACACCAGGAACACAACTCATTTCCAGGACGATGACAAAAAACATTAATGAGTGATTGCATTAGGTTACAGAAGCCAGTGAAACACGAAAAAATCCTGAACCTGACATTGGGACTGGACATTTTTGCATCAATATTCAAAACTTAGAGCGTGAATCCAGTTACAGCGAGTTGAATTTTCTTTACTTGCACTTGACAATTCAACAAATCCATACACACACACACACACACACACACACATATATATATATATATATATATATATATATATACAGACAGAGAGAGAGAGAGATACATATAGATCTTTTCTTTTGGAATATGTTGTACTCACTGGCTAATATAAATACGACTTCTCTCCAGCACTAGAAACACAAAAGGGATTTGTGCTAACCTGAAAGGCATGTTTGAGGAAATGCAGAAGTCAATTATAAAACTTACTCAAAATATAATAACTGAAGTGAACTGAACATGATATATGAAGTAAGATATTCATTCATTCATTCATTTTTATAGTTATTGTAGATCAATATTCCTGGCAACCCTTAAACACATATCTTTTCACAGAAACCTAACCCTTGTTGTGCAGCTCCCTGAAAGGAATTGATTCCCCAAATAATACTGAGGCTTGAATACCAATGTAAGTCTCTGCTGTATTGTTGCTGATATGCAGCCTACATCCTCAGATACAGCATGTACTCAGACTAGCCAAAGTAAGAAACTCCACTTTTGTCTTATTTCCATGTCCTTACAAGTCATGTGAAGGAAACTTCATATAAAGAGAGAGAGAGAGAGAGAGAGAGAGAGAGAGAGAGAGAGAGAAAAAAAGAGCTGTCACCTTGATGTTTCCAGTGCAGTTTTTCATTGAAGCTGGTCTCAGAGGACAAGTGCTAAGGAAAACATCATTATGTGGGGAGAAATGTACCGGTAATAAACCCAAATGGCACTGAGAGGTGCAGTTGTCAACCGTGATAAATGGCATCTATGCATCCTGAATGTGTTTGGTGCCCTTGCCATGTTGACTTCCTCTCCTGAGGGCGGGCTCTCGACTGCTGGGTTTGACCTGGCGCTCCAACTTCAACCCCTCCTCTCTGGGCTCAACGCTGATGGGACGCCGGCGACACCGAGATTACCAGCAGCACTAACTAACAAAGCCTATTTTACTTTCATTTGCTCTCCAGGTGAAAAGTACATGCTGGTGGAAAAAGCTTGAACAGTGACTATTATTAACTGTATTTTACTTTCATTTTTTTAATACTTACATTGACTTGCCCGACCAATAACACAAGTCCATTAAAAGTATTCTTTAAAAACAACCTATTTGTCACATATGTAAATATAAATATATTATGACAGACGGTTTAATTTACAACTTCTCCATCATGTCAACAAGTTATAAGTTTAATGTTATGCTAAAAATATCTAATAAAAAAAAAAAACAACAGCACATATAAAGACATGTGAATTTACAAACCTGACACACATATGCATCATAGTTTTAAAAAAATAAAACACAATGCAATTTTGTTTTCTCTTTCTTTTTCAAAATGTTAAACTACAGCACAAATCTTGTTTGTCAACTTCCAGTTTCAGTTCAGTTTCATACCCACGTATGCCTTCGGGAGGAAATGTTTGTCTTTCTTCAGCCGTTTGTTTCTCTGATCTCCTTTGTTTCCAAAAATCACCTGATCTCCAAACCATAATTCTCCGAGGTCACATTGGGACGAGCCGTTTATCACTGACATCCCAGTGGATCTAACATGTGACATACACCAGAATAAAATGTAATGACGGACTGTTAGGAGTAGTAAAGGTAGATTCTGTATAGTTTTATGCCATTGTTTATAGGTGTCAATCATGCAGCTTCATATTTTTTTTGTCCTTTGTTTCTCTCTTCAACATTTTCCCCTTTCAATTCCCCTCTATTATCTGCTATTAAATACAGGTTTAACAAAGAAATATTAAGTTATAATAATAGCATTTTTAAATTGGCACTTTCTAATTTAACAAGAAGGTCATAAAGCTTCAATTATTCAAAGTCATTTATCACAAACACTGCCATATGATACATCACAGTATAATGAAAGGTGTAAAATGATTTATGATGGTACAAAGCAGTGCTAGAAGAAAGCAAGAACCTTGATCACTTTAGGAGTTTAAAGAGTTATTCAATCTAATTGGAAGAGCTGGAATATGAACAAGTAACAAATATAGGAAAGTGCAGTTTTCCTTGATTTTTAAAATGTATATGTATTTTACAGTGTTGGGAGGAATGAATTATAAAAGTAATGCATTACAGTAACAGATTATTTTTTGCAGTGCAGTAGTGTAAGACATTATTAATCAATTTTCATTTTCAATACTTGGTACACGTTCAATCCATTAAAAAAAAAAAAAAGGTTTAAAGAGATGGTTTAGACACAGTATCACTAAGAAGAAGGTGTTTGAGTATTACTAGATAGTTAATGTGTTTTTATTTTCTTTTTTTGTGTTTTTTTGATTTGTAGTTATGTTTTGTTTGACTGCAGTTGGAGTTCACTTTATTTTATTGTTTATTTTTTTGTGTATTCATTTCGTGTTGCCTGCAAGGATGTATGAGTGCATTTATTAATTTACTTTTCTGGTTTGTCAATATAGGTGTGTATGTAGGTGTATGTGAAGGTGAGAAGTGAGGTCAACCATTTAGATTTTTCCTATATAATGCTGATAGGAAGCTAAAGGTTATGGCTGTTGTGTGGAGGAGGGTGGGTGGGATTAAATACATTATACTTCCTCCCACTACTTTTTGAATATGCAAATTAAATCACATTTTGTTTTCATGTATATGTATTTGTTTTTTCATGTTTTCTTGCAATCTGTTTTATTTCTAAAGACCAAGTTGGATTACTTTTGCTGCATATTTGAAAAAGATTAAACTGAACTGAACTGAATAAGGCCTGCATTATGAACACACTTTAATGCCTATAATTTAACTGCTCAAGATGAAAAACACAACAAAAGAAAACAAAAAAATACTATGATGTTAAGGAATCAAAAATGTGTCAGGAACATTCCATCCCCTGTTGGTATTCAGCCAAACTAAAAATGGTAGCAAACAGTATAGTTTTTTACCTTAAAGGAACTGACCGCCAGATTGTCATGAAAATGAAAAAGTCATACTTTATGAAATTATACTCACTGGCTGTCATTGACGTCCATAGATGTCAGATGTCAATCATGTTTTTTTAATTTAAGGGGCTGGGGGGCGATCTGGCATCGCTCGTTGGTAAAAATCTGATTTGTAATCATTGAATTACGTCTACTGACAAACCATACACAAATAAGTAACTGTAAATGATATATAACATATGTATTATAATGGATAAATAACAGGATCAGTAGGTGGGGATGGTGAAGCAGGAAGTGTTAGAATGAGGGAGAAGATAGAGAAACAAATGAAACCGGAAAAGTTGCGGCAGCTCTGGAACAGAGTGTCAGTGCGGTTCAGAGAAAAAGAGTGTTGAATTAGTGAAAAAGAGACAAAGACATGGATCAAAGGAGGAACTTCATAAAACCAGCTGTAGAGAATCAAAGCAGTGAGTGTCACGGCAGGTCATCGAGTCTGGTTTCACCGTCACAGCCCTGGTTCATCAGATGAGATGGACCCTGGCAGTGAAAACATAACTGACACTCAACGCTCTGATTGGATACATACAAATAAGGTGGAAAAAAAACAAACATCCTGGATCTGTTTAGTTGTCCAACCTTTTTTGAAAACTACAAAAGCACTCAGGATATGTCCAGACAAGTTCGATACAGGTTTAGTTTTGAAACCATGTCAAAAAGATATTGCGTAAAAATGGAAATGTTTCAGTAAAAACACTTGCTAAAAATAATGCAATTCACATGCCACACCACTATGCGCACTGGAAGCCAGTCCCACTGGATACAAGAGAACAACAGAAGAAGTAGTGCGCATGCGCCTACATCCTATGTCTACTGGGGTGACACACACGCTGGACACAAACAACAACAATAAGACTGTAATGCATTCACCAATGCTACCCTGTTGTTCACCATCATCGCTGTCTTGGGACGAGAATGAATGCTATGGATGCAAGGCTGCTGTTTTTTCTGGTCATGTGATCATGACATGTTTATTCCATGACGTGGGTGTGAACACACGTTTTACTCGTCAAGATGGGTGCGGAAACGGCACTGTCTCCAGATCCTCCCACTCTGGGACCCGTTTTCGAAAGATATCGTTTTGGGGTATCCATGACACCGGTCCTATTTTGACGAAAGGCCAATCCATTAAGAAAGTACGTCAGTTTCACGCGAATTCGTTTCTGTGCAGATTGTGCCTCAGAGTCCGTAGACTACACCAAGGCAGGTCAGCCCCCCCCCCACACCACTGATCACCACCACCACTGATCACCACCAAACTTTTCTCACTCATTCCTTGTGCCAGTATCAACATTTCCAGAAAATTTCAGGCAAACCCGTCCATAACTTTTTGAGTTATCTGGCTACGAACAACACACGTGTCTCCACGCCCCCCCTCCCCACATACCTCCACCAATCACTACCAAAATTGTATCATTTGTTCCTCGTTCTTATATCGAAATTTCCTGAAATTTTCAGCCAAATCCGTCCATAACTTTTTGACTTATGTTGCACATAGTCAAACAGACAGACAACCAAACATACAGATAAACACCAGCAAAAACATAACTCTGCCATTCCTCAGCAGAGTAAATATATCATAGAAGCCTTGGAGCGGTACTCAGATGGGCCGATCATTCAAAGTCAAAGGACTAGGTGGGACAAAATTTCTACTTGGAGCCCTTGGATGTTGGTTTTCCTCGCTGCCAAGCCTTCTGTAGAATCTTGAAATACTACTAGTTTATTTTGATGTTTTTCTACCCTCAGTTTCGTCTTCAGGACCTAAAAAGCTGTTCTATCCAAATTGTAATGAGTGCTTCCTATTGTTTATTGTTGCCAGTGATTTGTACTTTGTTGTTAAAGCTGTGTATTTACATTCATGAAGACATCTGTTGATTGTAGACTTTGATAATGACCTCCTAAAGAGTGTTCTTGCCTTGGTTGTTGTAAGTAGCTTTTTCTTCAGCAACATAGGAATTGTGCGTACTTGTCTTCTATGTTTGTCCAAGCTTTTTGGCATCCCTGAGCTCCCTAGTAGATTTTTTTAACAATGTGCCAATTGCGGATTTTTTTTTCTACTCCTGACATTTTCACTACCTCTCTAATGAAATTTTTTTTTCTTAGCTCAGTGACAACAACCTTCAGTTGCATGGATTGTTTTCTTTAGCCTTAAAACATGCCAAATAAATTCAGCAAAAGTAATTTTATGAGCTTTATTTATCAAAGAACAACCTGGACGTGAAGCTACTTGTCACTTAGTTGTCCAGTTATTTTTGAGGCTGTGAAAACTTTAGAAATAATTTAAAATATGTATAATTCAACAACATAATCGTAATTTAACTAAATCTGAAAGTCCATACTTTTAATCACGTTTCGTTGTTTGATGTGCAGCCCCGCTATGGTAGTGTACAAAGGCAAAATGACACAATTACTGTCACTGTCCAAACACATGCAGACATGATGCAAACCACACATTACAGATACACTAGGAAGCTGTTCTGCAGTTACAACACCTCACTAAATAGGTACTTATAGGTTTATGGAGTGTTCTAAGCAGCCCCGTTGTTTTCTTTTTTTTGATTATGTGCCGGTAAGATGAATACTCTACTGTAATCTTGTAAGACTAAACACTAAACACTTTAGCTGCATGAAGTTCAATTCATTTTATAGATGAATATTAAATTGTATCTTCACATTCACGTCCAATTATATCTACTTTAACCTGGTCAGCTGGAGTAGGTTCTATTAAGCAATGTTGATTCACAACAGACCAGCATGGGGTTTCTAAACAAATACTGAATAAATGAAATGGAAACTGATGTCTGGTGTACTGCTGTGAAATAGAATCCACAAGACGTGTCTCAAGTTCGGGGAGAGGGCATAAAAACGGTAAAATGGATGATTATAGAGAAGGCGAATTACATTAGTGTGTCGAATTAAAGGGACGTCTGGTATATCCAGCAGAGATAGAAGCAAAGAGGCAGAGTGAGAGAGGGAAAATGGCATAAGATGAATGCAAAAGACAGGGACAAAGACATTGTGTGTGAGAGTTGCAGGAGAGAGAGGATGAGAGAAAAGGATAAGCATGTAGCTAAAAATACTTCCCCACGCTGAGTTTTCATCTATCTGCATAGATGACACGTGCTGAAATAAAGCTCTGAGCTCGTTATTGTTATTTCATTATTCCCTGAGTTTTGTGCGCCGCATATACACTTGTACCCCCAGAGAGAGGAAGGCTCGAGCAAGGTGCTGCTATTGGAAGACAATTTGTGAGTCCACAATTGACCCACTGAGAGCAAAATAACATTAAAATGACAATATTCAGGATCTCTGACCTAATCAAAACATTAAAACAGTCCTGGTTTGTTATCTGAACTAATAAAGCTGCTCATTAGGATGATATTAGAGCATGGTAATGTTGTCCTAGTATTGTTGTCACCATTTCTACTGATTACAAAGAGCACTAAAGACAGGAACAACACTTCAACTTGGTTACAACAAGGTAATAGTAGGACAATAACCCCGGTAATTTAATTTATTGATAATTAAATATGAGGGGGAATTTACAATAATTTCTGTATAGCACAGTTCATATAGTTAAAGTACTTTACATCAATAAAAGACAAGATATAGATTCAAATAAAAGATTTAAAAAGAGTAAAATGTAGAATTTTAGCCCTTTGGTGCATGAATTATAAAAACCTTAGGTAAAATTGAGTGTTTCTATTCTTCTTTAGGCATGGAAAACACTATATATGTATATATATATATATATATATATATATATATATATATATATATATATATATATATATATATATATATATATATATATACACACATTAAAGGTTTATATCCTTGATTTCCTGGAATTACAAAGAAACATGTATTTAAACCCCAACATCAGAAAGTGAATTAAAAAAAATCATTCAACTAATCTAATCTCGTATTTTAACATCCTCTAATACTAGTTATTATTACTTTAGTTATTACTTCATGAAGATAATGTGCAAAAATACGTTTAAAAAAATTTATTAATTTGTCCATCAAAAATAGCTTTACAGTAATTACAGCAAAGTTACAGTAATGGTATGAATCACAGTATATTGGGTGGAAACTCATGAATATACGATAACAGCTGTGGAATAACTGTCCACTGTAGTGACCAGTATATGCATCAAAGGGTTAAACAGAGCATTAGAAATATAAATATATAAATGTGAAAGGTGCAGATTTTCAGTTTGAGTCAGGGGTTGTCTATTAATATGATCACAGACTATTCCAGATTTTGAAACACTGTTTCTGCCTGTTTAGCCATCATGTTCTCAGAGAATGAGACATAATAACCAGGGGATGGTTAGGTACTAACAGTGGTTCTGCATCAATTACTGAGCTTTGTATGACAGTACGAGAAGATGAAGAGGCAAGAACTGTGGAATGTGTGAAGTTGTTAAATGGGTTGAAATCAGGCAATGTTTCACAACGGAGGATATATTTTCATCTCTAATTAACGTTATAATTAGAACAGGATAGAAATTTAGCAACAAAAACCTCAAATCCTTACATTGTCTTCCTGTGGGTCAAAGGATAGAATTCTAAATCTTACTCCTGGTCTATAAAGAACTAAACGGCCTCCTAGACCTGCTGGTTCCCTATGAAGCATCCAGAGCCCTGAGGTCATAGGTCATCAGGAACAGGTCTACTGTGTGTTCCAAACAAAGTGATGCATCGTTCAGTTGTTCTGTTCCTCATCTGTGGAACAAACTACCTGAATACCTGAGGTCTGACAAAAACTGTCAGTTCATTTAAATCAGGCCTGAAAACATTACTGTTCACTGGAGCTTTTACTTAGATTCTCATTCGTTTTTAAATGTTTTTATGTCTCTATTTTAATTGTCTTTTAATGTACCTTTATCATTTTAATTTTCTTCCGTTGTGTTTCTGTTTTTGTGTAAATTACCTTGAATTGTCCTGTAGATGAAATGTGCTATTCAAATACATTTGCCTTGCCTTACTGCAAAACAGACTGTATAGAAATATCACACAAAATACAGAAAAATGTTTGCAATATAGGAAAGCTACAAGAACAAATATTATACTATACACTGTGTTACAGCTGAGGTCATTCAGTTTCTCTACCTCCAGATTATCAGCTGATGGACCACATCTGATGGTCGGTTTATGGCCTATAAAACCAGGAGTCACCAATGTGAGGATTCTTTCCTGCAGTGTTGCACTCAGGCTGAATCCCATTTCACCTCTTACCCCTTCCCTTTACCCATTCAAATGGAGCTATAAGGGGTAGGGCTTGAATTGGGACACCCCTTCAACACTCACCTATGTCATCATTTCACTCCACCAGTTGTTATGAAACCAAAAACTACAGCTTTAACCAGAAGTAAACAAACATGTCTGCCGCTGTAGTTGTCACGTTCTCTTGGGATATGTGGATATTTTTACTAATATCTGCGTCTATGCATCGACCTATTACTGCACGTTTACGTAAATCGTAGGGGGGTTTTTTCATGTGAGTTTTATGGAGAAAAGGACCATTACACATTGTGACAAACTTTATCAGAGATAAATATATATATATGGTTTTAAAATGCATCCCCAGAATGAGATAAAAATACATTAAAATTAAAACAGAAATTGTGATTAAAAAAAATTAATTGGAAAGAGAGGAAGCCATTTAACCTACTGCAAAACCACTGAATTACATAAAAAGTTAACTCTTCTTCAGATATATAATAGGTACAACAGATATAGAGGCAATATAGGTTGTATAAACGTTAACAATAAGAATAAAACAGTGCAGAGTTGTGATTATTACACTGAGTTAGGGTGGGTATTGCAATGTCCATTAGATTGGGAACTAGTTTTAACATTGGCAAAAATGTGACTTCTTTCTTGCAACAACGTGGGTTATTTATCATCATCAGCACACAAACACCACTAGTAAAAACTGCATTACATAGTAAAAAGAATACACAATACTGAAAGTTAATCATACAACATGGCTAAAGCTGATAATTATCTAAAATCAAATAATTCAAGCAAACTATTTCTGTCCAGTGCAGCACATAATCAATCATCATGATGCACACACACAAAAAAAAAACCATGAAAGGAAAGGCATAAAGGTGAGGAGCTTTATCTTCTTGGAAATGCTTCAGGTAGACTGACTCACAAAATCCCAATGTTGCTCAATAATCATTTTGTTATTATTAAGCCTGACCTTGCCTGTACCTACATGCACTGCTTCATGAAACTGAAGACCTTGACCTCGACATTTCTTATAAACATGACACTGCTTGACATTTTCTCCACTGAATGTGTTTTTTCTCTTCTGTTCCTTTTTCATCTGTGACTAAGCAATGAGATACGCATGTGAGAAACACATTTAATGTGTCCTCACATGTCCAATGGACATCCTAGACAGTGCATGAGTACAACCAGGTTAAAAAGCATATTGAAATTTGATTGATTTTTTTTTTATATTTTTGTGTTATATAGCTACTTTATTACTATTGTAGAAAAAATACTTTTCCTCAATATAGTTCCACAATTATTCTGATTAATAACCTTTTTGTTTTATAAATGAAAAGTCATTGCAGAATTACAAGCCATGACCAACCAATGTATCTTTATGTTTGAATGAATGAATGCTTTATTTCGAACATGTGCAGAATGACAACAATAGTAATAATAATAATAATAATAATAATAATAATAATAATAATAATAATAATAATAATAATAATAATAATAATAATAATAATAATAATAATAATAATAATAATAATAATAATAATAATAATAATACACAATGACATGTCCGAAAAGGAGTAGGATGAAGCATAAGCTTATTTAATGCTACCCCTTCTTCACTTCCCCATTAACATAAATTCAGCTTACATCAATAGAGTGCATAGTACAAAAATTATAATAATGATAATAATAATAATAATAACTAGAAATGCAATTCCCATTTGATTTAATCTCATATAGTATTAGTATGATTTTTTTAAATTTAAATTTATTTTTATTCATTTTTCCAGACGATATTGAACCTTGTATTTAGGAATTATGAAAAACTGGACCAACTCTTTACTCTCCGCCGGGTCTTGGAGGATGCATGGGAGCTTGACCGTACAGTCTATATGTGTTTTATGGATTTACAGAAAGCATCCAACCATGTCCCTCAGAATATATCCTTTGCAGGGTATATTGGGAGTATGATGCTCATGGCCCATAGATATTTAGTCCAATTATGAATGGAGCTGAAGCTTGCTTCCCATTGTAGACCCGGGTGGAGGGTGTCCGGTTCAGTGGAGGAATTTAAGTATCTTGTTCTGACGCTGCATTGACAGTGATGCGGACATTGCACTGGTTTGTTGGGATTGAGAAGGGGCTGAGCCAAAAAAAAAAACAGAGCCATCTTTACCAGTTGATCTACATTCATGGTTAGTGACTGAAAGAATGACAGAGCAGATATAGTACAAGCTGCAGAAATGCATTTCCTTTTGAAGTGTAGGTGGCCTGTCTACACAGATGAGTGAGTGGGTGGATTTACAGATGAATGCATGGATGAATGGACTTCCATGGAACATAAGTTTACAATTAATTTGATTTGAGTTGACCATATCATTTGTACAGTATTATGTTGAACCAAAAAATAAGGATGGCTTTCAGCATTATAACATTGTGATTAATGATTACACTTTGAATTTTGACACATTGTAGATATTGCATCATTTTATTATCAAAAAGATTGCCATATTACTATTATTATTATTATTATTATTATTATTTGCAATTACAATAACAAAATAAAATATCATCTTCTTGTTGACAGTAAATCCCAATTATTCCCAATTTTTCTCTTTTTTGACTAGTTCTTGGGTGCCCTGTAACACCAATTTGATCAAGTTTGACTCTACCCTTGTCCATTATCCCACTATTTTTGAGGGAAAAAAAGATGTTTTTACTTCCAATGAGAACTTATTATAATTTTTTTAATGTAATTTTAGATAACATCACAACAGAAAGTGATCCACAGCCGCATAGCCCTTGTTATTTTAATTCACAGTATACAATTCTCCTTCTCAATCTCAGTGGCAGATCATTAATTCAGCATGATCTGACCAGCCTTGAAATTCAGATTTACAGATTTAATTTGTTTTCTTGATGATGTACTGTAAGAGTATTTGCTGTCAAGGGATAGGTTTGACAATTTCCTCTGAAACCAGTGAATAAACACAATATGCTGGCAATGTGTACAACTGTAGCATTACTGCACACATTCAACTGTCGTATTCAGTTTAAGGGAAAAACGGTTTTTATCTATTATGGCAATGTTAGCCATAAAACAACACTGATTGATGGATTATTTCATGAATGAGTAATTATTTACAACCTTATACTTTCTCTATGGACTATTACTGAGAGGCTTTTCTTCTTTATATTATATTAGCAAACTTATATATTTATTTACGTCCCTGAAATGTCAGCAAAAAAACCCTAAAAATCTAAATGTTTCTTCAGTACCCGCAGACATATTGTGTCAGAAGTTGTGGTGTACATGTTGAGTATGGTGCACTGACACTTAAAAACAGACCAAAAGTGGCAGATGGTGATAAAAAAAAAAAATCACTTCAATGCTACAAAATGCTGATATCATTTCAACCCAAAGAGTTTGCACCCACTGTAAAGGCTCATTAACAACTTCCGAATCAAAGAGTGAGATGAGTTGATATCATCACTGTGGCCTTTATGCACATGAATGATCAGATCAGTTCATGCCATCAAGATGTTTCATCAGTCAGAGTCTGTGTTATCAGTGTCTGAATTTGCCACACAGATGAATCTAGAGCAGCAGAGGACTGTCAGAGGAAACAGAAAGTTCAACATTTTATCGCCACGGGCCAGTTACAGTGAGGAGAAAGAAACAGAGGCAGATCTGAAGGTGGAAGGACAACCACTTGACAGTCCAGGACATAAAGACAGAGAGGGTAACGAAGCCTTTCAGACATGGAACTTACTCAGACAGACAAAGGATTGGTAGCCACGCAAATGTGTAAAATGTGTAAATGTAGACAGTAGAGACAGAAGAGTACTGTTGCATCTAACAAACAATCTATAACTCTTAAATGATTGAGTAAAAACACTAAGAGAAATTACTGAGCCACCTGCTAGAAAATGAAGTGGGATAAGTAGAAGCAGAGGTAAGTCATTTGTAGGAAATGAAATTTCACGGTGTGTGTGTGTATGTGTGTATTGGTGGGTCTGTTGTATTATGTATCACTTACTGTGACAGCTGTCAATGTATGGTGTCCCCATGTTATAGCAAGAATATTTCACACATAGTTAAGTTAATGAATCAGGGGCCCAGTTGACTGACAGGTATATGCACAGCAGAGGGTGATGTGGGAGTGAATTTTGACTCCTGTCTCATCTCACTCATAGAAAAAAACACTTGGGTGAATAAAATGGCATGTTGGGTTTCACAAGAGAGCTGTTTTTCTGAGTTACATTCCTTGAAATGGGTGATTTTTGGCTGAATATATCTCTGAATTACTTACCCCAGAGTGAACAGTGTAGGTCTCTTTCATACATTACACAACTTGCACAACAGCATGCATATTATGGTTACTACTACAACTACTAGTATTACTATGTCCTGGAATTTCCAACCTCACCACATGGAGAGGAGATCTTTACATAAAGATAATTAATTATTTGATTGCTATAGCAATGAGAACACACACAGAACAACTTGTGGATAATAGGTTCTGTCTCACATTAGTTCTTATAAGAATTATATGTTATGGGTCCCAGGTGGGGTGACAACAATAACAAAAAGAATAATTTCTGTAAAATAAAAGTGAAGTCTAAGAGCATGAAGGACAGAAGCACCTGTATCTTTTTCCAGATTGCGTCTATTAACTTCTTTCACCACATTCAGTGCATTCATTTGTGATCCATCAAAATACATATATGAAAATATAAATGAAATAAATGTTCCCTAATATGAATCTTCGAAATCACTTGTTAATTATTGACTACATACAGGACCTTTTAATATTCCATTGGTTTCTATGGGCATAGTCCAAAACTTAGAATTACTCTTCTAGACTTTTATGTAAGTGCATAAGACTTATTTAAATTTGGACAAAACACCTTAGAATGTATTCAACTCAGTTATAGGTTGCTGGTTTAAACAATTTTATAACCTGATAAAACACATTCTCACATTAAGGTATCTAATATATATTTTTTTACATTAAATAAATTATCTATTATTATTATTATTGTTATTATCATCATTTTTGTACTATGCACTCTATTGCTATAAGATTAATTCAGGTTAATGGGGAGGTGAAGAAGGGGTAGGATTAAATAAGCTTATGCTTCATCCTACTCCTTTTCGGACATGTCATTGTGTATTATTATTATTGTTGTTGTTGTATTGATTATTGTTGCATTCTGCACATGTTCGAGATAAAGCATTCATTCATTCATTCAAAGATATAATGCATTCTGGGTTCTTAACACACAGCTACAATGATATCAGGAGGCTTTGCAAAACACACCGGAGCTATACACATCAAACATACACGATCATGGCTGCACAAAGCTCAGTGAAATATGTATTCAGCGTGAACTGACAAAATTTCGCGAGACTACATGCACCGTGTGGTCTAGTCTTCCCGCGGGAAAAATAAACTTGCACAAAACTGAATTTACGGTTACATAAATCACAACAACATTACTTTTAACTAATACAAAGGTAACACGAAGCTTAAGGCTTTCATTCATGGTCATTTTTAACTGAGTACTGACCTGTAAAATAAAGGTGAAGTCTGAGAGCAGGAAGGACAGAAGTACAAGTATCTTTTTCCAGATTGCTTCTGAACTGGAACAGGATCTGCAACAGGCGACTGGGGTTGTACGACCACAGCCCTCAAGGTTCCACTTATGAATAGTCCTTTACTCACCATTATTTACATAGGGCTACATCTCATGAATGTGAAATGATCCTCTAAATTATCAGAGTACCCCCCCCCCACACACACACACACATCCTGTTCTACACACACAGCAACAGTGCAACATCTCATATGCATTTGTCAAAGTGTCAGATAGAGAAGAGTCACATATGTGTGACTGGTAGTAGGTGCCATGCAGTCCTCTGCTCCATTTTTAGCCCCCCCCATGTCAATGCTGTGTTGAGACCCATAGCATGTAGAACTGTTTTGTCTGGTTTAATGTATTTTAAGTTTACATGGACCTGTTTCTGATTTAAATTATTTGTTTTTAATGCATTTGTCTTTAGTTAGATTTTGTTACTTTAATTCTGATTTTCCCTTCAAGAAGGTCAAACATTTCAGCCGCTAGGCAGGTTTTTAATAACCTTGTTCTTTTTTGTCAAGTGCTGCAGGTCTGGTGGTGTAGCTGTCTGACGGGGGTTTCACCTAGCTTCACACTCCCTGGGTTGTGGTTGGTTTAATTTTGCATGCTTTTCACAGTTTGTAATTTTGTTCCCCCATATTTCTTTTTGATTTTAATATAGTTTTATTATTTGCCTGTTTGCACAGGTGGGGCATGACGTAGGGTGAATGCCTTATATTGGTCCTTTTCCCCTCTGATGGTGGTATATCTAGACCTGTACAGTAGCACCGTTTTCCCTATTTTTTTTTGCTTTTTAGCTAGTGTACCACAACATCTGTTTTTAAAGGAAATGAAATAAAGGTTTTTAGTGTTTTATTGGAAATTCGTGTACACATTTTAACAATCTGGAGGGAAGCCTTGTCTCTGCACATCTTTATTATTGCTGTGACCGCATTTTATGAACCTGCTTCACCTCAGGTTACATACGCATGAAAACAATGATAATAATAATACATTGTAAATTTACTACTCTTACTGATTCTGCTTACAGTTGTTGTTCCCTAGGACACTTGGACATGTGGACACCCAGAGCCAGGACACAAACCTCTGACCCTTTAGTCATTGGACGACCACAGCCGCCCCTGAATAAAATTACTGTTTTGTGATTGCACTTTTATTGGTGTGATAGATATTGGTGGTTATTTGGAGTGCTCTGAAATTGTATTTCAGCATCTACTACATCAGTCATTTAATGACTTAATTCAACAAAGTTGAACCTCATCTATGTTTTTAAGTCATGTTCACTTATATCCCCTTAATAAAAAAAATATTAGTTGGAAGTACTTAAAAAGAAGAACATGTTAAAGCAACTTAATACATTTGAAAGATATATATATATATATATATATATATGTGTGTGTGTGTGTGTAAAACAATGTGATATTTCTGTTTCGTTGCCATGTTCATGGAATTACTTCTCGTCAACATAAATGAACAAGTCATCACATTTGTGATTTAACAGAAAAACTGACATTACACACTTCTGTTTTTTCAACATTTCGTCAGTATCTGTAAAGTTTTGTGCAAAACTGATTACAGATGAAATCTAACTGAGAAACAGAGTTGGCATGACAACCATGATGCTGCTGTAATACGCTACAAATCTGTGTTCTATTTTTTCTGTCTCTAGTTCTGTTATCCATACACACAAGCTTTGATCCTAAGATCTTGTGTAAAACTTTAACGTTGTCCAAAATATTAATAGACTGATTATGTCTCTTTTGTCTGCATTAAAATCAGACTCCCACTTCACTGGCACCATTTTGGTGCTAATTACATCCTGCATCATAAATCTGCATATGCCATACACTGGTCAGTTTTATTTACATAGGCCTAAAACAGAGGAAACCCAAAGAAACCCACATGAATAAACCTGATGTCACAGTAAGGAGGAAACATTTATATTATTGAGGGAAAATCTTGCAACAGAACCAGGCACCGGATTGGCAGCCATCTGCCTCATCCAGCTGGAGTTAGTGGACAGAGGAGAGAAAGAACAACAAACCACAGAGACAATGAATGAAACAGGCAAATACTGATATGTTTATATAGAATAAAAACATAGGAAAATGCATTTATTCATATTCAAGCTGCTCAATTACATATAAACACCAACCTATAGTTATTATAAATCCTTCTGCACATTTAAATTTTTTTGCCCTATGTCATTATGTAAATAATAGAGAAATTATCACATATCCCACAGCATTTGTGAAAAATCCTTAGCTCCTGCTGCATGGCTTACATGACCTTAGGGAGTCTAGTGTGACAACAATGTGTGAACAATCTAAAGAGGTTAAAAGTAAACAGCATCATTTACAATTTAATTAAGGTTTTTCTCATTTCAGCTCCATTATTACTGAGAACTTTTACCCTTCCCGTTTAAGACTGCAAACTTCTCATGACCTTACTGAAACAAGGCGTTTTTGTATTGTTTTCCAGAGTGCCAAGGCCATGTCTGTACTGTGTACCCATCTGAACTCACTTTATTCGATCAATTATGTTTAATTGGCTTCATAATAATCTTTTGGGGATTATTAACTTCAAAAATGTTGGTGAATACATTATTTGTCAGTGGGTTTGGAAAAAATGCCCATTCATGTGAATAAATGGTATAATGGGATCTCCTTCTTGTGCTTGTTTGGTTGCTCGTTAGGCTCAATATGCACTTCTTTTATGTAATAATCAAATCATCAGGCATTGGTTGTCATAGTGAGAGAAACATATGTATTTAATATGTGAAGTAAATCAGTATATATAACCAAATGGTACTTTAGTGGTGGTTCTCAAAGACATTTTTCCTCCATATTTAACCTTTTTTATGTGATTAGTCATCATTTACTATTATATTATAATCTATATTTAGATTTGTTTCTATTTTCAGTATAAACTATATAAAAATAGTTTTACATTGTTAGACGGGTTTGATCATGACTAGCTGTATGGGTCTTTATGAAGAAAATGCAACCTATACCCATAAACCTTAAAAACAGTGAATCTGTCTGAAAATACAGCTATCAAAACTATTCATTCTCCTTCACTTTAATTTTACTTCCATGATCCATGCATTTATTATCTATTTAGACTACTTTTGTGTCATGAAATGACTCCAACTCCTCAATCTGTGTGTATTTTGAAATCTAATGTGTTTTAGCATATTTCCTCTTAAAAAGAAGTATATCAATAAGCCCCATACTAGGAAGCAGCAATTCATTGTGGGCTGCATATCATAGGGCTGACATATATAGACAAACAATCACTCTCACACATTCACACCTATGGGCAATATTGATTAACCAATGGACCTATTAGTGCATGTCTTTGGATGGTGGGAGGAAGCCCAGAGGGAACCCACGCAGAAAGGTCTGATGTTGGAATCGAACCAGGGACCATCTTGCTGTGAAGTACGAGTGCTAACCACTGTAATGAAATCCTTAATGGATATTAGTTTAAATGACTGTTGATCATAATCGGCTAATATTGCATAAAAATAGCCTGATTGGTGATCAGAAAAATAGGCCGATCAAAAAGCCGATCATGTAACGTAAATGACTCGCAACTATTTTCAAACGTGCAAACACGCTACAGAACAGGTGCATCTCGTCTTGACTGTTTCTGTACTTTTTTAAAATATAGTTAGTCAATTAATAGTAGAAGTTTGGGACCATTTTATGCTGCGTAAGGCAGACAACAGTGTGCTCATGGCAAAATAGTATTAGCATCTGAACCGAACACATCGACATTTCAACGGCACTTCATCAAAGCAGACTCGAAGTGTTTTGCTAACTGGTGAGTACTAGCGTCTGTTAGCATGTAGCCTCATGTGTTGTAATTATTTTTTGCAAATGTACAAAGGTAGTGTAATTATAAGGCTACAACTGCTTCACATATCCAGGCATGTGCACCTGTGTGGGGATACACGCACACAACTCAAAACCCCTCAGTCTTCTCCCATCCCCGTTTATTGAGTGATCTAGTTTAACACTTTAACTCCTGAGACATCAGGGTTTCACAAGTCTCACGTAATGAGCATATGACAAACGAATTTCAATGACTTCAGACGCTCACACGCTACATGTAATTTCTCACGCTGATCACACACACACAAGGACAAGGTTGTGTCCTGTGGTCTGAACCAGGGTGACTATTGGTGTAGAATAGACCAGTGGGCGGGGTTTAATCTGATTTCTAGTATTGTATTGCCTGGTCTACCTGTCAAAAACGTGTGGTACCTCCACAACCTCTCATGAGAAAGTCACCTGAGCCTCTCCGGCCAATCGGTACTCGCCGTTCGACACAGAACACTCACTTGTGTTTCCCATATACCTGTGGACCTGAATCCAGAAGTGATATTTTGTTGTATCATTGCTGACATGAAAGCCTCATTCACATGTCCGGCAACTTGTTAAATACTGTTTTCCCTGAGTTGGATCTCATCCACCCATCAAGCGTTCTACTCTAATAGGTCTTAAATGGACCATAAACACTCTTGTCCAGAAGCTGCAGGCAGTGGGATGTGTGGGCTGGAATAGTGAGCAGAACAACCCCCTTGGTCTTTGCTATATCTACTGCCTTGAGTGAGATGTGGGCCTCATGGTTGTCAAAGATTAGTAGCATGGGATGGTCAGAGGAGCAGTTAGTGTACTGAACCAGATGTTCAAGGAACTCAACAAATGTGTCTTCATTGATAACTTGCAAGTAATGGTAACTTGAACCAGTGATTCACTTTACCCCACAGCCACCATTTAGGAATAACTACCTTGCCTACCAATTCAAGTTAATCTATAACTAAATGATTTACATGGTTTAATATGTTGACAAATCATCAACATGTATGATATATGTTTTTAGGACTAGATACATTTGCTTCGACATAACAGTCATTATAGCTGACAGGCAGAACATGTACTTTAACAAGCTATAAACTGTTTTTTCTCCCAAAAATATACTTATAACTTCACCATGTGCTTCCCTCCATCACAGGCAAGGAGAAATGGGGTTTGCCAACAGAATGTGAGGTCACATGACAAAAACTGTGTACCGTTGCCTACATACAGGGGGTGGGTCAACTTACCCACTGGCTCAATTTACCCCACTCTCCCCTATTGGTGATCGGACCAAAAAATGCTGATCAGTGCATCACTAATAGATATAATAATAATAATAATAATAATAATAATAATAATAATAATAATAATAATAATAATAATAATAATAATAATAATAATAATAATAATAATAATAATAATAATAATAATAATAATAATAATAATAATAATGAACTACTGCACTTCTTGCTCTTATTTCACCATTGATATTTGAGGGACAAACATGTTGAGTGGATTTTATTCTCAGTGGTACTTGTGAAACCTTTACTTTGTTGGTGAAGTTCATGGCTTTATTTAAAACAGTTATTTTTAGTCTTCGAAAACTACAAACTTGAGTGTCTGTACGGAAGTGTCCTTGAGCAAGATACAGCCAAGTGAAAGGAAGATTATCCATATGGAAATCGGTAACATGTCACACATAACACATTATCACATTGGAAAGCTGCTTGAGCAGTTGATGAAAAGCTGTGACAGTCGGATGGATTCTCTGGGGAAACCATCTGCTTGCTGCGAGGGTTTAAATCCAGCTCATCCTACACCTTTGTGCTGTTATTCCTCCTTATTTCAACTTTACTATCTGAAAATCAAACCAAGGCGTGAGGAATGCAGCTCCATCAGCGAAGTAAAGCTTTAAAGGAATTATAGATCAAACAGGTATGTCTTCCTGCAAAGTTTATCTCCATTTTCACCTTTGTGCTGATGTAAAGTGGTAAGTGATACTTCAGTGTCAAGAACTGTATCTGATCCTTGGACCAAATATCATTAAACTTTTAGGTTGAATATCATCTGTGGGGCAGAAATAGTCTGATTTTAATTTAAAGCCTAGCAATAGCTCAGCAATAGAGCTTCCTTTAGTCTTGTGAATACAATAGTTCTTTATCTGATGAACAGATAAGAAAAAAAAAGAACTACCGTGACATCTAGAGTAGCTGTATTTCTGTACCATATATAAGTTATGCATCATTAGTGCTTACAATTTCTCTTAATATCTTTTTAAAGTTAAGTGTTGGATGTATTTAATATTTAGGTTTTATTCACAAAAGTCAGATAAGTAAAACAAACGGAGCATTTAAAGCTTCAAATAGGAAAAAGGTTGTCTAGAATTTTAAGCATTTAATGATGAGCTGTAAAATTAAGCCTTAACTTTGCACTATGAATGTGACTGAGCCTTAAATGATGCTTTTAGTATGTTAATTATTGAATTTAATGCACAGGATCAACATGTAAAATGTTAATACAGATTAAAAAGGACTGATCTGTAATAAATGAACAGCATCTGGCAGAAACTAACAATTAAAATAAAGCAATTCCTACTCATATACACAAAGCAATTTATCCCTATGGCTTTCGTCTTGACAGTATGGTGAAATAGTGAGTGTTTACTGAGGATAACCATCAGAGGTAGAAGAAATATTTCACTTTATTAGACAAAAATGTCAAATGTCTTTCACTGTTGTGTGTAGGGTGTGACGATGCCATTATTAACATTTAGTTATATTTAAGGAAGATTACGGTTCAGGTTAAAATAAGTTAAAATAACAAATAACACGACCTGTAATAACAAATGCTTATAACTACCCCACCCCCTAAAGGGGAGAGGGGTATTGTTTTTGAGTCGGTTTGTGTCTGTCTTCTCTGTTTGGTTGTAAATGCAAATACTACTGGATCAATTTCCATGAAATTTTCAGGAAAGTTACCAGGTGGTACAGAATAGATCCCATTAAATGTTACGTGTATTAATACAGAATTAGCATTATATATTGTCAGGGACCCAAAATAGGGATGATTACATTTTGGGAAGAGTTTTCTATGATTTTTTTCTGGAATATTTTTTCTTCTTCCATTTACTTAGAATGGACAATATTTCAAATGTTTATAAAAAAAGAGCAATTTGGTTTCAATTTACTTCAAACGTGATGCATATATACAGGCAACTGCTATGCTAACATCACCATAAGAGATGATGGCATTAGCAGGATCAATACCAAATTAAGCTACAATACATGTGAGGGGCGGGGTTTGTTGTGCCTGGCAACACTTGTTTTGTTTTAGTTTACTGTCAGTTTTATTCCTGTATTCAGTGTGTGGTGTTACGTGGGATATTGCATTGATTTCAACTTGGAATTAACTGAATATCTACCTCCCTCATGTATAGTTGTCACAAGAACAGAAATCCCTCCTTATAGTCAGTATTTATTGCCCCAGCTCTGGACAGTATTAACCAAGGTGAAAGTAAAATACAGCCTAACTTGCCACCAAAAGCATCACTTTGATTTAAATACACAAAGAAGTATAATCACTCCATTGCATAATTACTGCAGTGATGAATGTTTCATCTGCAGAAGGGTATTTAACTCCAACTATTGCAGTAGTAGTCTCTCCTTTCTGACACAACCATTAGTTTGATAAAGAGCCTAGAGACTGGACTGTGTTTCAGTGGAAAAAGTCATGTGGTCTGATGAGTCCAGAACCGTCTTTCAGAGTGTGGGTTGTATCAGGATGAGAAGAGAGGTAGTAAAGTGGTTACCGATCATGGCGAGTGCCTAAAATACAAGCCTGTGGGGTTGATTTTATATACATGAAGAGTTCATTTGCAAAAACAGATAACTCCATTTTTCTTTTTTTTTTTTCACAGAATGGCATTTTTTACTCTACCTTCCAGGTAATACTCATTGATTTAATATATTATTTATTTCATTTGCTAAAGTCCACTAAATTGAAAACGTGTGAAAATAATGTTTCATGGTCCTTGAACCATGTCTTTAACAATGTCAGGATGATGTATCTGTTCTTGCAAATTAACTCTTTATATATATATATATATATATATATATATATATATATATATATATATATATATATATATATATATATATATATATATATATATATATATATATATATATATATATATATATATATATATATATATATATATATGTGTGTGAATTTGAGAGTGATTGTTTGTCTATATATGTTCAGCCCTGCAATGAACTGGAGACTCCTACAGGGTGTACCCCGCCTTCGCCCACTGTAGCTGGACTAGGCCCCCACAGACCCCTACGACACTAGTGAGAATAAAGCAGGTTCAGATGACGAGTACGAGAGTATAAACTGAATGACCAGGTTTCACCATCAGTTTTTTTTTCTGTAGTGACACAGATACATTGTTAGATGAAAATACCAAGATACATCAGGCTGACATTGTTAAAGACATGGTTCAAGGACCATGAAACATTATTTTCACACGTTTTAGCCTCAAGCACATCTTTGGGATGAAAAACAATTACACCTGTGTATGTAAATAAGTGGCATGTGGTATAAACACGGTCACAACAAATGCATCATGTTATTAAAGCTAAAATTGGTGCCATTAAATATTGTGTTTGCGATGGTGCAACATAGTGGACTCAATATTACAGGCCCACTCCCACATGAAGAAAACTCAGTAATTACTTCCATGTGATTATGTATTAATTAACACATAATGAATATCATATTGCATTTTTGTAATTCAATCTTAAACACTGCACTTCAAAATGGGCACCAGCAAGCATTTCCTGTCTGAAAAGGTAGACCAGATTTTGATATGATATGAGCACATGATCCTCACAGTAGACTTTCAAACAGTTGGACAAAAAATACTCTATTTATCCAATTCACTGTATCATAGACTTGGGTATGTTCACTTATATTTTATTCATTTGATTTTTCAAAACTATTTTTCTTTTTTTTTGGATAGAATTAATTTTCTGTTGAGTACAAGAAGTGTTACAGTTCAACAAAAAAGCACTCAAGAAGAAAAGAAGAGCAAACAAAGAGAATTTATAATCATCATTTATAGATCATGGTCATTTTTCCTCATACTCATTCCAAGTACAGGTCTCTGGAAAGCAGAATTGACTGACAGAATGACAGAAACAGACACAGAACAGTTGAAATGGAGACTTATTTGAGCTATTCTCCTCAGTTTTTGCATCAGCCCAAGCACACATTGGACAATCTTAGAATATCACTTTTGAACACACACAGCAATAATTTTTTATTGTTATTATTATTTTTTTTAAATTACTGTCATCAGTATCATTCATCATCTTCATCACGTGTATTCCCGGTGTTCATTTTCACTCATGTAAGTCAGGATTGAGGAGGAAGGCAGTGTTTCTACCAATATCCTTAAAAAGAGAGCCACACAACTTGCCTTACCATGCCTCTCCAATATCAACCTTGTGCAGTTTTTTTGGGACAGGTTAGGCTACTACTGGTCTGGGATCATTTATCTCAGGTTGGCATTTGTATAAAAACTATATAGGAACACATGTAAAAATAGGAGAGAATCAAATTATCCAACTGAAAAAAAAAAATATAATAATAATAATAATAATGCAGATGTCTTCATAAAATTTTCTATGTCTAGCAACACTTAATAACACTTATGTTTTTCTTTTTTGTGCTTTTTTTTTTTTCTCGTTTTATTCCAAAATGGTCGAAGAGCAGTTATAGTTTGCATCATCTATACAACAGGCTATAAAACACCACTTTGTCACAGTCCAGAAAGCACATATAGATGTGGTTGTACTGTATATAAACATATGTACTGTAGTAAGATAATTTTGCGTGCATGGCTCCCAAATGATCACTTTTGAGACATCTCCACACCTTTGAGGGAACTCGCTCCTTTGAGTTCACACAATGTGAAAACGAAGGCCTCCAGATTTCTTACTGGCACAATGGACATTTTCTTCTTTTAAAAGATCGTCTTTCAAGAGAAACTGCAATCCGCTCTTATCTTTGCACTGTGGCAGCTCAGTCAGCCAGGTATTAGTCTTTGCTGGCCATCATTGCCTCTTCAGAAAGTGAGTACTTTGGCTGATTCCTTGGACATCCATCAGGGATTTATCTCTCTGAATTACCTGTCACCTGATATTTTTCGCTTTATCCACAGTAAATGTTTGGCGTAATTATGTGTATTTATGCTTCTTGTGTTATTTTCTCTTGAAAAAGTCTCAACAACACAAACACAGGCAATGTAAATGAAAACATTAAGTTTGTAATGCTGATTCTCCCTTTGTAAGGTGCATCTGTACTCCTCTGTTTACCAGAAACTAAGGACATAGATCACACCATTCTGGCAGAGGAAACAAGTCACATACGGGTTAATGTTGTTTGGATGACATGTTAGATATGTGTTCAGTTCATTTTAACTGGTTACCAGAGCCATTTTTCCTTCAGTCTCTTTGTGGACAATATATCTTTGTGTCATTTCACTCAAGTTCTTGAATTAAAGAAAGTTATTTTTTCTCATGTTTACTTTTCAGAGTATTGTCATATAGGAAAAAATGACTAAATGTTTTTTTTCTTGTTCATCTTTGTTATTATACTGTACACATGGTCATGTCCTGATTTGTCTTTTCGTAAATGTTTTAGTTGGTCTAGAACAGACCAAAGCTTTGACAATCACACGTAGTATTCCTTGTCCTTGTTCTTCTTATTCTTGCTTGAGGTCTTTGCGGTGTTGACTGGTTTCTCTTTGACAACGGTACCGTTGGACTGTGCTGAGTTGCTGATGTAATTGCGACTCTCATCTACATGGTATGAGCCTTCGTCTCTATTCCGGTATTTGTACATAGCGTAAAGCAGGATGAGAATACAAAGTGCAGCTGCTGCTACAATGCCGACCACCATCCCTGTTGTGCTGCTGGACTCCCTGAAGACCTCAGATGGGCCTGGGTAACCCTTTGGTCCCGCACCAGTGGGACTGGCTGAAAAGGAGACAGAGATATGATCATCACAAATGTACTGAACTTCCTATCTTGCATTTCATCTTTATTACTATAACTAGATTTATGGAAGCGAATGGATGCATTCTCCTGGCTGCATGTGTGGATCAATATTACTGTTTAATGTTGAAAGATAGCACAGACACAATGCCTCACGGTTGCTGAAGCTAAAAGTAGATGTTGGCAGATAGGATTGGCTTTCCCACCTAAGTGCATGCAGTGACTGCTGAAGAGATAAGAGCAAAGAGCAGCAGTGAAATGGTAAACAATGGTGAGAATGGAAGCGTTGAAATGAAACCTTACCTGAATAAATTAATTTGAAGAACATTCAAATGTATCTCTGTTTAACATATCAAATATGGATTTGTACTAAAAAAAAATAAATATTATTGTACTGATCATTATATGGAAATGAGTAATGCCTGACAAATGGTCAATAAAGTCATTCAATTAACATTTTTGTCTACTGTCTATCTGCATTTCACTTCCCAGAGAACACTGATCTAATGATATTTACTGGAATCTGACAAATAGAAGAGAGGAGGAGGTGACTGACACATTTCACAATCAACAAAATAACCTAAACTTAGAAGTGGCCCTGACAGAATGGCCAACATAATGAATCATAAAGAAGCATATTAAAAAGCATCGTTATATGTCTCGAGGCAGAGTCATGAACACAGGTGAAATTTCAGACATTCAGTACATACTTGAGCAATATGATTGTATAAATATGTTGTATACTGTATAAACCTCTCAAAAAGAAAAAAAAAAAAATCTTCAATTGACTCAGCAGATTTTGCCAAAGGCTTTCCCCTTTTCTGTTTTTAAATAGTGCCATTCAATGGAGCATATTCTGAAAGCACGTCAGCCTGATATTATTCAGTCCTCCTGGCACATCTCACTGTGTGTTTTGTAGCAGTCATCATTTCTGGTTAAGCCGTCTTTGTTGCATTTGTGAAATCCAAACACTCAATACTAACATTTGAAAATGAAAGCACTCTGGTTTGACTGGATTGGGGCAAAAAATATTTGAAGGCTTTGCAGCTGGGTTAAGATCATACTTATGTTGATGCAAAGATGTTATGCCTCCATTTTTCATTTACACTGGACAAACTATACAAGAATAAATACATGTGTTCAGCTGGAGTTATGAATCAGCCCAGCCTACATGTTCACCAAACTTTTACATATATATATATATATATATATATATATATATATATATATATATATATATATATATATATATATATATATATATATATATATATGTGTGTGTGTGTATTGCCAGCTTCATACCATAATTCCCTAAGTCATTTTTTTGTGTTTTCGGAAAACAAGAAAAAACACATTTTCTAAAAGTCACATCCATATTTTTTATTGATTTTTTCACAGAACATTCAAGTAGATGAGAAGAAAAGTACGAAAAAAAGAACAAAACACAACATCATTGGTTTTATGAAATAAAATGGACATAGGCGGATTATCCCTTTAACATAGGCAGTTTTTCTGAGAACATTTTACATGTTTTCTGCCATTTTGCATACATTCAAACTGCCTAAGTCAAACAGCTGGTCACAAAACTGCCTAAGTCAAATGAATGACTTGGGCAGGTATGTTTTTGCACTTGTTTTTTGTTTCTTATGAGTGTTCTGATTGGTCAATGACATAGGCAGAAAGACAGGTAGGTAGGGGAGTAAAGTTATGCAAAAATCTCAATTTGACCAAAAATGTACTTAGGCAATTATGGTATGAGACTAACGATATATATGTATTGTATATATATCAACATTTACTATACTTTATTGTGTTACTCCACATCCTTGGCCAAAACATGCTAAAACACAACTGCTCTGAATATATAGTAACCATGGGACTACCAGACTTTAGATCAATTTGTTACTGCTGGACATTCAGACTGACACTTTGATGAACACTCATTATATAATGACTATGAAACCTAAGGCAAGGGCTTGTACATTAATAGTGCCTGCACTGCTTGTCAAAATATTCATGTAAGTACAGTAAGTGAGTCATCAATGGAATATGATTCTGCAAGTATACTGACAGCTGTCATTTGGATAAAATTTCAATAAAATGTTTGATATTTTTCTAAATGCTTTCCCCATCTGCTCTCCCTTGTGCCCCATTTTGCTGTCCCACTTTTATGATGAGGATATTTTACTTTCAGAAAATAATTGCATTCTTCAGCTTTGATATCAAACAAGCTTTAAAAGAGAAACCACGACATTGTCTCTTCGTTATTCCCATCCTTTGATCTGGCCCAATAAGACTAACATTTCCACATGAGGAAAGTATTCCTTTGCAAGAACTTAGTCTCCAGAGTAGAGAATGACTCTCCATCCCAACTCACATCAAAAGAAAAGGACATGTAAAACAAAAATGTGCTGCAATTGAAGTTTGTCATAATCACTCTGTCTTATGTGATCACACCTTTATTTTCTGACAGTTTTGGTGTGTGTGTGTGTGTGTGTGTGTGTGTGTGTGCTGGTGTGTAAGCATTGAGGCCAGTTCCTATTCTTCGTGTGTAAAAAGCCTGTTTCTTTCTGATCCGTGAAGGACAGGCAGAATTAATAGGATGATACAGCACATCTCGTCCTACATGCTACTTTTGTAGCCACTTCTAAATGTCGAACAAGCACGAAATAAAAGCCAGGCAGTGAAAGCCTGTCCTTCAGTTTACAATTAATGCTAACCTGATATTGCATTGCCCTGAGCATGTCGCTGCAAATTTTGTTCTTTTTTACCACAAAATACTGTTTATGTCCCATCAGACCAAACCACTCAGCACACTTTATTTTTGCTATAGATTTTTTTGAGAACATTATGCCAGCTATTGGTTTCAACGGCTATTATTATATTCACAAAGATTGCATCGATTTGTTATCTAATGTGTTGCATAAAAATACATATTTTTTATATTATGCTCTTTAAAGGATTAAACACATCCCAAATCACTCTGTAGACACTTGGATGTACTGTTAATTAGATGCATTATTTCACTTTAATCACCAGGTGATGTTCTCCAAAGTGTAGACTATAATGAGTTTGGTTGCTTTATAACACTGAGGACATGCTACACTTCTGAGGATCAAGTGATTGCACGTTAAAATGCCCCATTTGTATTCCATATGCAGTCCAAGTTATAATAAATGTCTCTGATAGCTCTCTTTACCATTTCCTCTCATGGGTCAGTCAGTGTAGTGCCTTGCAGATTAGGTAAGTTTTTATCTTAATTTCTTTTGGTGAGTGACGGTTTAATGTTCAAACATCGCATCAGGTAATGACCCGCAGAGATGGATGACTACGTGAGGTATATTTCATTCATGCTAGACTAAAGGGGAAGAATGAGTATAAACTGTAAAGGGCAAAAGTTCTTTTAGATCTCTGTGAGGAGATGAGATGCTTCTGTTGTTCATTGACATGTTTTCCACTCTGGTTAGACTGATCAGTGGCCCAAGTATGCTTCCAATGCCAGCAGACATTCAAGGACAAGCAGGGAGCACCACTGGGGGATTGAGTGTGACTGAGCGTTGCAACAGATTAGCTCTGCTTGTGACAAGCCCACTTATCCTTGCAGACAGGTGTGAAGAATGCTCTCGCCTTGTGGGCAAAAGCCACTGGTTGACACGGCTCTTCCTCAGCAAGCCATTGTGTCGGCATTAACAGTGAGTTACTTTCATATTCGGTATCCATCCTTTGTTTGGGGTCAAAAAGTTGAAAGTGTAGATAGCATAGCAGGTTGATGGAGGAGAGAGTTCTTGATCTGGCACTTGAGGGTAGTATACAAGACCTGACTTCGCTTCCACTACAGGGTGACAGAGTTGGAAGAGTTCAGGAGGCAGACGGGCTCAGAGGTGAGTCATGTGATTACTGTACCATGCTGCACTGTTCTTCCTTCTGTGATCTAACACCTCCAGCTATGGGCTTTGTTATTTCCTGTTGCATGCATCTGTTGATTAGCTCCCTACAATCTGTATTCACACTGAGACCAAATCAGTGGGAAACCTTCAATCAACAAAACACATCTTTTCTTTAACCATACATAGACATACAGTATTATGTGATCCACTCATTTAAGAGCCCAGCCTTTTCCTGAAGAATGTATTTTAATATACAGATAGAGCACCAGATCATGACCACTACTTAAAGGATTAACAGAGTATTTTACAGACTGCTGACACAGCTACGTTTTGCCCAAAAAGATTAGCATTCATTACAGCTCATTAGCTTGCATTTAGTCTCAGTGGTGTCTATCAAATGGCCACCTGATCGCAGGCAGGGATCCTTCAGGCTGTTTTCTCATCTATGGCTAGATAACTAAAATCAGTTGATGGGTGTGTAAAGTTGGATCACTTTCCAATTGATCCAGTTTTATTTTGCACAGGAAAAAAAAAAGATAAATCCAAGCAAATCTACATGCATCAGAACAAACCACTTGAGAATATGTGCGCCCCTTATTGATTAGATATGTCTGCGGTGAATAAAGAAAATACAGTTTCCTGTGCTCTAGACTAGAGCATATTAATGTAGCCTACAAGATGTAGTTTGTTTGAATAAGCTGTCTACTGGCTGACAGTTTGATACCAATGTCACCGTCCCTTTTCCTGTGTGACAAACCAACCACAAAAATAACTACATAGTAAGGGCCAATTTTGATGAAGATTTGGCAGATCTTGTTTGGTTTTTATGATGCTTTATTTTATGGATAACTTACTATATGCAATCCCTTCTAAAGCAAGTCTTTGCCTCAAAAGTCTTTAGGACTAAAGATGTACCAACACACTTCCAATTATCACAAGAGGATGAGGAACATGGAACATGGAAAGAACAACCCAAATTGACTACTGACTAGAGTGTATGTTCTGCACTTGTGTTAGACATAAAAGCAGAAATGACAGAACATCCTTATAGACCAGTGATGCACTGACTGACCCGAAGTGAGCGGGTGCCTGGGGTCAACCGTGGTCACCTGCAGTTACGGATCATTGAAAAATATTTTTAATGATATTCAGGTTGCAGTAAGTCGGGTCGTTTGAGATAGACATTAAAATAACCTGGTAAATACGCTTTATTAAATGAATTTCCATGAGGGTAACGTACAACGTCGGAAGAAGCCTATGGTATGGAGGGAGCAAGAGAGAAAGTCAAGTTGGGAGAGTGGAAGCTCCGGAAACATACAAACAAGAAAAAGTCAGGTTTGGGACACACTCACTGAAATTTTTAAAGATGATGAGTGACTCCTAGTGTTTTCTTTTCCTTGGAAACCAGGTTCAAATATCTCTTTGGGTGTTACAGTTTGTCGAGCCGTGGTTTAGATGCTGTTTGCAAGCAATGACATCAGATTTTAACATGGAAATAAATGCAAGTATGTGAGTAACGTCAGTTGATGTTCAAAAAGACCATTGACTACACATTAAAAATGCGGGTCAAGAAGCAGATCGCATCCATCCTTTTAAAGTATATTTCTTGCAGTCCGAGTTAGCGGACAGGTTACTTCAAAAAGCAGTTGGTTGCGGGTCTTTTAAACATCTTACCGCGCATCACTGTTATAGACCAAAACATAGAGCTTACATTCATAAGTCATTGTTGTCAGCAGACAATTTTAAGTAGTTAAGAAGGGTTGTTCTTGTACTTTCTGCACACATGGCTCTGGTAATAAGACTATACTGGCACTGTAAGCTCTTGGGTTTCTTCTTCTGTAAGAAGAAAGTTGCCGCAGGTGAACACTGAGGAGAAATTGTACTATGCTAAGAGAGCTAACGGTGTTCACTTCATGGAATGAATCAAGTCTACAGACAATACTGAGTGGCATTCAATCAGATACAATATGAGAATTTAATGGCCTATTATAGAAGACAATAATGGTGTGAAGTACCACGGTGTACCTGTATGTAAAGTTTTTGTTCACTGATTCACGAGTCAAGGCTATCACTACAGATTGGTCTGACTGCACAACTGGTGAAACACGATCATACATGTAGAATAGTGACATCATTAACGACAGCCCATTGTATGGAATGCATCAAATAAACTTATGTCACCGACCTTGCCAGACTGTCCAATGACATTTGACTGTGTGTCTTTGCCTTGACAGACAAACCATGGCTGCATCTTTGGTTAGAGATTCCTAGAATAATTGCAGTTTGTGTAAATATATACTACAATTCGGGTAAATTTTTCTACAATATGATCTATCAGACGTTTGTCCAGTGGAACCTGGAGATATATCTATGTGAGACTATCCACATTTTTCAGTAACTTGCTATGTAATATGCATCTGTTTTTATTTTCCAAAAGCATGCTAAACAACAGAAACCCTTGAACTTACAGAGTAAACCTAGATGTTGGGTTGTATCAAGGTTAGATTAAGTTTCCACCACTACAGAATTAGAAGAGATGGTTGTTTTGGTCTGCACTGTCTGATTACCATGGTCACACATGGCCGAACAAACCACGCTGAGAAGACAAACACACTACATTTTATTCCAGTGGGCTATAGTCTGCAGGTGGGGAAGCAGATTAACTGATGATGATATGGCTCATTGACTCCCCATGTACCTGGCAGAAGACCCAGAGCCTGACCTGCTTTCCTTGGTTTCAGTTCAGTTCAAACTAAGGTGGACACGAGGCCTTCGAGAGAAACTCATAAGACCTCAGTCAAAATGCATCTGCCCGTCTGTTCATTAGCACTCCATCACCTCAGAATGAAGGGACATAAACTGAGAAAGAAATAGCGCCTGAAACAAGTGTTTAAAATGATGGCTCCTCTATACGCTCTACTCGAGCGTACCCAAGGGTAAAATTAGACATGGGGAAAATGACCTTAAAGTGGAGCCTAGCTTCATGGCAGCCTAGCAGGGGTGCACTTGTGAAGCGATAGAGGTAAACTCAGGGGGGTTAACTTTTGAAGGATTGCAGTTGTGTAAAAGCTGCCAGAATAACTATCTCGTCTCCATCCCATCCCAGGGCGAGAGTTAAATTACAGTATCACATCCAGACCATCATAAAGTCCTTGCTGTTTTATTCACAAGGACAACAGTTGATGTTTCAGACATTTAGTCACAAATCATTTGCTACTGACAAGTCTAAGATTATTGTAGCAGAGACAGGAATGTCAAGAAAGAAACATGTTGTTCAATAAATCCATAAATGTCCAAAAAGATCATGAAATCGTCTTGTCAAGAATGATTTTCTTTATAAAGACTGGTGCTCAAGTCTGCAGTATCATTAATATTGTGATTGTTTTTGCTCTGGTGTTTAATGCAGAACATTTTTTCACATTTTTTTACTCTCCCAGGTATGGACACACTCAGCTCCCTGGGATATTAACTTAACTGCAATGGAAGTTGTCATTTAGAAGACTGTTAAATGTCTGATGTGATTGCCCTTCTTTTTGTCTGAGTTCTTTTTGCCTTGTGCCCCCAAGAGAGGAATGGGATCAGAGATTCCACACTGTCAAGTGGGATTTGAATAAATGGTCCTCTTCAAAGACTATTTTTCCTCATTTGTCTCCAGCGAGATGGTTCATTTGTTTTGTAATTTGCACCAGGGTATGCAGGTTGACGAGGCCATGGATGAAAGAGTGGAAAGCGGGGGGGGGGGGTTACTTCAGGTGCGTGTAAGGCTTGTTAAGAGGTAATGGAGCAACCGGGACTACTTAGGATATATTAAATGGACAGACTGGGTTGGACCTCTCATTAGATGCTGGTGGTAACGGGTCAAAGAGTGGGTGTAGTGAACACATTGATGATGCATAGTGACAACACTGAACTTATATATGCCAACACTGGATGCAGTTATTTTTAGCTGAAAGGTAATAAAAGGAGCATTTGTGTCAGCCTTCGCCATCTTGTAACAGTTCTACATGATCAGTACACTGTGCATTTTTGAGAGCTTAAGGAGGTGTGGCTGTGGGTCGCTTTCAGCGCGACCCAGGCTTAGATGGCATGCTCACTGACACATTGCTGTTATTCAGCCAGATTAGTGTTATCCCATCTTCTGCCTTCACATATCCAGCTATAATCACAGGCTGTCAGACCCATCATATAGTTGGGGATCAGTCTTCAGACAGGTCACTGTATCAACGGCAGCAGAGCCAAAACAGTTATTAAATCCCTCTTCCTTCTTTAATTATCTGAGTGTCCTCGAGAAGTGATGCAAGCCACCCTGTACTTGTGACATGCTGGCAGTATGCCTGATGACAGCATGCATGTGTGAGTCTGAAGTGGCTCAGCTCATGCTGATGGTGGATGATGAACAGAGAGCTGAGTGAGCATGAAGTCAAGTCCAAGTGAGAATTATTAAAAGGTGTTTGATTTAGTTCAGTAAAAAGTATGGTAGAATTTAAGGCTTTGCCTAGAGGGGTTCCACTTAAAGATGCTAGATAAAAGAAGAGGTCATATCTTACTCAGCATGAAGGGCACAAGTCAGAGGGTCATCTCTAGACTTGTGAAGATGGACTCCAGATCATATTTAGATAACTGTGCAGGCTTATGCTTAGTCTACTTGTTCTTTGTATGTTTGCATGGGTGCACCTGCAAAGTAGTCATGCATAAAACCTCAACTATGTTGAACAGACTGCATAGTTTGCATATATAAATGAAACAATACAAAAGCAAAAATGTTACTGTGAATATGCAGCGTGAAGACACATTGCTGATTAATATTCTAATCCACAAAATATGTGAATATGTGCTGAAACCACCACACGTAGGTCATCTTCATAGACATATCCATCTGTAACATGTAATATTATGTGTTTAAATGTCATGTATTTTTACAAACAACTTTACAGATTGGTCAAATCTGTAATCTGTATTTTTTAAGTTCTTTATATAATTATCATAACTGCCGTATCGCTGGATGCCCTTTCTTTTCTTGGATAAGCAAAGTCTTTCATGCCCTACTTAGTCTTTGAACAGACACATTGTGTTAGCATCAATGTCAGCAGACCAAGTGATGTGTGGTAGAAAAATAAAAATAATTGAAAATATAAATATGGTGGGATCAGTGAGGAAAAAGATTGACAGTGAGTGTGAAATCCTGTTTTCCCAGAGCACACTTCATTTAAAATAGGATGTAAAAGAAAACCTGGATGACATAATCCTTACTGAAAGAGTAAAAAAGAACAAAAAAATCCAAATATTCTCTGTAGAAATTTCCATAGTAAACAATTATAAAAGGGCGATTTTGGAGAAAATGAGCATGTCTGATGCTTCAAGGTCATCAGTGTGGCTACAGTAAAATGATGCATTTGATGAGCATGAGCTCTAATCACACTCAATAGGCATCCAGTCTTCAGATAAATATTAAACTTTGTTTCTCTGCAACAGCAGTGTGTTGGCATGCAAGGTGCATGCCACTGTGTAGAGCAAAGGAAGGAATGAACACACACAGAGTTCCAGCTGGGTATGATTGAATAACCTATTAAATGTGGGCAGTGACCTCTTAAGCCAGCACAGTGCTCTTAATGTTTCATTAATCTCACTGCTACTTTTAAAACAATAATTTACTCTAATTTTTTTCCCTTCCTGGCTGGGTGCATTGCCATCGGGTTAAAGAGAGTATTCATTTGCCATTTGATTTATTGGTTTACTTTACGTATTGTTTCCCCACCCATAAATTAAATCTATTAAAACAAATGTCAAACACATTAGTAGCTGCTAATGTCACCGCAGTATGCTTGAGGATAGGAAAAGATGAGAGAGCGCAGAGAGAAGGGGAAACTAGAGATGATTAACCTTAACCTGCCTATGGGCAATCTGCAATGAAGGGCTACTGGAGCTGAGAATAAAAGCACCAAGAAACTATTTGTGAAAACTAGAAAGGGCTGTATACCCAAAACCTCTCTAAGGACTGTTGGCATGGATTTGACAAGAAGCTCATTTCTTTCCTACAAATCAGATTTCATATGACTGTGTGTTGCATAATTAATAATGGAATGGTGGAGAAGGTAAATGTGTAAACATATAAAAGATAAGCAACCTGTCATTGCTTCCTGTGCTATGTTCGCTGATATTATTCTAGGTCTGTACTTTCATACCACAGAAAAAAGAGAGATGATGGGATCAGAGACATTTAGACATAAACACAAGGAGCAACCCCCCCCCCCAAAAAAAAGACTGTTATTCAGTGTTGTTTTTCTGTTATTGGTAGCATTTATTTAGTACCAACTGAGAAAGCATTACTTGACATAGATATATTTGCGCACGTATAAACTGAAACACCTGTATTTGGATTCAGTGCATTCTCACTCCCAGTGCGTCAAAATCTGATGCGCTAAACAGTGTCTAATTGAGACGCAGTGGGTTTCTAACCCATCCAATACAATATGTGACACTCAGAGCTCTAACCCTCACCCTAACCCTGAGCAAAAACGTGTCTTACAGTAAACCTAAGTGTCTCATATTGTCATGGACAGGTTAGAAACTCACTGTGTCTGAATTAGGGAGGGACACCTTGTGCATCAGAAACTGACGTTCGGTCAACAGGTGGGAGTGAGATAGTGTTGTTGGATTATTTTATATTCGTAATATAATATGACAACTGTGACAGGTTTTGCAACACATTCTGGTGTCTTCTTAATTTGTCTTAGTTTAACAAAAGAGTGTCTGATTGAATGCAGCGCCGATAAAAAAAAATAGGACATCTTGCAAAAAACCCCCCTAAACAACGAATGACGAGGATCAAAGGCAGTTGCAGGATGTAACCTTGGATATGGGTCACCGTGCAGCAGCTGCCCTCCATCAACCGCCTGCATGACGCCGATGAAATGAAGCAGGTAGGTAAGAGACATCCGTTCCATCTGACCCCATGCGGCTAGGTAACACCCTGTTCCATTAACTTCCGTGAGGAAAGCTGAGGTTGGTACTTACAAATCAGCACCAGCCACATTTTGAAACAAACTGTTCACCAGTTTATTTTTACCCATCTGTGCTCGCAACAGTATTTTCTGAAAGTTGATTGGCTAGCACTTCAAACTAGAATTTAAATAAACAAATAGGTGCGTATGTATGTAATACAGTATATAGGCCTTGTTCAGTCTTTCAGATACTCATTTTACATCTGAGAGGTTGTCACATTTGATAAATATGCAGGACATTTCCATATTTTAAATACACCTCGATAAAAAGGTGAGGTGAGAACATATGGAAACTAAAGTACCTGGCACATTTTTTTTTTTCCCATGTTATAGGCGTCAGCACTTCAGCACCTTAACAGAGATAAGTGCATTAATATGTGCCTATAATTGTAGTCACAGTTATATTCAGCTGTCGGAGCCCTGCTAAAGAGTATATGTGTGTTCTCTATACTAGCCTCCTATTACAGATCAGATGTGTTGCAGCATCATGGGCCTGTGTATCCCTCCGTGGTTTGCTGAACCAAGGGGGAGGATTCAATTTGCTGCAGTATGATCTAATCTGAGCCCTGCCGAGTGATAAGCTCTACTGGTACCGTTGGTGTCTCATGGTTTCCGGAGGTAAGAGAAATAAAGCATGGCAATAAGTAAGTTTACTCGATTGATGTCACTCAAATGCTGATACGGGTTGCTATGGGATGTGACACCAGTGAAATATGGGATGATCTAGACCTGACCTTGGGCCATAGATAACTCCTATAATAGTCTATTTCAAAGCTCACCTCTTGGGATCACTTATGCACCAACATTATCCTAGTGTAAACATGTGCTGTGAAGCCTGAGCACAAGGTTGACACAGAGAGAGAGAGATATCAAACGTGTGGCCTCTGCTTGTGAGTTCACAGGCAAGAGCAGATCTGTTGCTTGAAAAATGATATATTATTGCTGTCATTAAAAGGACTTGGCTGAACAGTAATATGAGGAAGTAGTCCTTTATCAGCGACAGTGGATCCAGTTTTTTTATGCACAGCAATGCCGTCTGAGATGTGGTGAGTGCTTGGCAGAGCGTGTGAATCGTTCTGAATGTAGATATTAATCAGGATACGGTGTTAGACAGCTGCCACCCTGGGAGCCCACAGCTCTGGTGTCAAATCCCCTTCAGTGATCACAGAAGGAGAGGGATACTCTGCTCTGGGATTGTGCGTCCCTGAGCATCACACAGTTCGCGACTGATGTTTTGGCAGATGCCCTTGTCAAAAAATATCATAATGCAAGCTGCTAGTGTGAATCAGTACACAGACCAATCTCCTGTGTACACTATTTGACAGAGGTAGCAGATGTACATTGGAAGTACCTATTGTGATGTAGCCCAATGGGAATATCACTCTAATGTGCAGCATAAGAGCTAGAATTATAGGAAGAGAGCACTGTGGCAAGTGCTAATCATGCTAGTAAGGGCCAAAAGAACAGGAAGAGAGACAGACGAGAAAGTTGATAGTCTTTGCTGTGGGGCAGACATTAATTTAGTGGAGGTTTTATGACCACATACTGATCGATAGCACATCTAGATGGAGTGGGGGCCTTGGGTCTGGACTTAATTGTTCTCTGTGCTTCTCATCACTTCAGAATGCATTTGGAAATCCTTCTATTCGTAGGCGGGCACTAAGGTTAGACTTAATTGGCTTCAATGTAGGGCAAAGTAAAAGATTAAAAGTTTGGCGGCATTGAAGGGAACAAACAGTTTCATATTCTTGATTTATCAGAGTAAAGATGATAAATGTATTTTAAAGCATCAGAAGAAAATTCACTTTGTGTCTTTGTATTTTATATTCACCAACGCTGAGCAGTTCTGTGACCTTTACATAAAGAAAAACATCTGATATGTGTCCAATCTCTGAGGTGTGTTATACACAAGTATGTTTGTTCACTACAAAAATGACCCTCACTACTCTTTTATATAAATCAGCTTCCACACACTCGACTGTGGGTTTCATCTTTCTTCATATCATTTTTTCAAGTCGACTTATCCGTCAATAAAGTCTAGTCTAGTCGACGGGTCGTGATGATGATGTCATGTCACATGTCAACAAAGATACAAGTCTGTCCAGCAATGAGCAACTTGTATTAAAGTTCACTGCAACGTAACACTGACAAGACACAAGCATCAGCATTTTAATTGAAAAAAACACAAATGCTTTTAAATTTAACTGCACAACATCAGTACCGTGACTATATGTATGGATTTTGTCTCGACCACCGGCTCTAAAACTAGACTCTCCAGACATCAGTCACATTTCACCACTTTTCATATTAAGTGCCAAAAGTTTAAGGCAGTGGCCACCAAGACACACACCACACTGTCCACATCATATTTGGGAAAAAAGAGTGCGTTGTTTTAATGTGCACTGTCTGTACTGCCTCTTCAGATGTTATGCATGAGGGGGAGAGAGAGGGAGGGACTCCGCCAAATTTAAGTCGACTTGTGCTATGGGAGTCGGCGTATTGACTAGTTGACATTTCTGTTAATGCCCTACTTTATATCATGTGTCATGAGTCATGTCGGCTTGATCTCTATATGTATAGGTTTCTGTTAAGTCCCCTGTTGGTGTTCATATGAATGAAATGATGAAGAGGACTAGGTGCACAATTAAAATATAGTGTCGCAGCTGTGTTGGCATATAGAGAACACAATGTCAGGTATGAAGTTCTATTTATGTATGCACCTCCCAGACACAGAGTTATTTGATGATGTAGTCATTCATGATAAGAGCAAAAAAAAAGGGTCTCAGTCTTTTCAATTTAGTCACAGAAAATATGTTTTATCACACTGTTGAGCTAGAGGGGTTCAACATTTAACCAGGTTAACCTTTGAAGTTTGATTGTCCATGCTAGCCTAAAGCAATCTAGATAAGCTAGAATGGCTAAGCTGCTTATATTAAATGACCATGAATACTATGAGAGCTACTGTCTTTTACACACTATACTACAGGTTTATATTCTGCACATGCACCAGGCTATAGCAAACAAGCTCAATGCATACTTTGTAGTTTGCAGAAACAGTCAGTTCACAAAAGAAGAGAATGTTTTGCTTTGAATTTCCGAGCTAGAACTAAAACTCCAATCTGCTCAGTTAAAAACTGTGTGCTAGCCTTGACTGCCTTAGTGGGGGTGGATTATGACACAGAGACACACTGACACACCCAGAGAGAAATAGAATAAAAAGAGATGACTAACCTAACCCACCTGAGCTCGGCTCACAGGGATCAATGTCCTCATCATCACTCGGACACTCAGCTGATGCCACCAGCAAGTCGTCGGTTGTCTGAAAAGAGAGAGTGGAGCGGTGAGGGCATGAAACACTTAGCTGCATCAATGGGGTAAGATGGCTCCCTCTCAGAAACACCAACAATGGTGTTTCCAGAGGGTTAGGTTAAGGAGAGAGGGGAATGTGAATCCAGACAGCTACTCTGTTTGGCTGCTGGATTTATCTGTCAACACGGTCGCACGCTGCCTGGTGCTGTAGCAGCTGCTCCACTGCTTTCAAGGCAACACTATCCTTAAAGAAATAAGATCTGATTATTGAGGAACATGGGAGGCTAAAGTTCACAGCACAATTGTCAAGTCGCATGCTCAATTTGTGCTACTGTGTGTGACTTTGCATAACCCTTCAAGGGATCGTTAAGAGCCATCACAAAACACCTCTGACATTTAGAGGACAACCAGCCATGAAAACTTAGAAAAGAGATTGGAAAACAAAGAGCAGGGTGACAGAGGTTCATATATATGTATATGTATATATATATATATATATATATATATATATATATATATATATATATATATATATATATATATATATATATATATATATATATATATATATATATATATATATATATATATATATATATATATATATATATATATATGTATATGTATGTATATAAAAATATCATTTATTTCAATGTAATTTCTTTTAGTGCAATTTTCGGTCAACTGTTAACATCTGAAATAAACCAAAAATCATGGCTCATATGGTGGTGCTTCATTATTCTGCTGCCACATCTACTCTGAAACTAAATCCATTTTAGAATGTTTTCAATGCAATTCCTTATCTGCCAAACACAATATATTTTACCCTCTTGGAAAATGGAAAAGGGCAAACAAAAGAGCAGAAAAATACACTGTAAAACATTATACTGCAATGTTCTTTTATAGTCTTGCTTCAGGCCATTTGATCAGCTCTGCGTTAAAGGTCATTTCATTTAAGCATAGCAGCCTCTTCAGGACTAGGTTACATTTTTGATATGGAGCCCTGCTAAGCAGAATAACCTACTACTATACATTTGCCCTTGGACCTATAGTTATTATTTTTGTGGTAATATTTTTAAACTCTGAACTGCATACTTGAAAATATTAATTGTACTTAAGTTTGTTTGTACTCTGGGGTACTGACAGCTGCTAAATGAAAACACAAAATGAGCTAAGAGATGCATTAGGTTCCCAAAATGAAGATGGTCTCAGGATTTTATTCAATTTGGTCTATTATTTCACTGATGTTTGACTGTGCATCAAAATACATCAGCAAGTTGGATTAGTATTGACTCTTCTTAAGGAAATTAAAGGTGATGTCATTTTGCTTCACATCCATTTGCCTGCTTATAATGTGATTTTATTGCAACTATAACATCATTTCAACATTCTGAACACGAACCAACATCATCTTTACATAATAGACCTGGAAATGATAGATCAAACCCATTAAGGGAGTTGTGGTGGAGGGCTGTTTTTGGTGCATCTGTGCCGGGTGAGGCCTGGGGAAGCCGTCCAAATGTAAATTTAATTTGCTGTGCATGAGGCTGATATACAGTGTCGGCCATCCAGATGGCGAAACCGCCGGATCCTGGAGTGCCACATTCATCACTTCAGCCTTGTGATTTGTTTTTCCTGGCGGGAGATCTTGACACTCTGCACTCACTGGCAGAGGTATGGGAATCAAGGAATCAATACTCTCTCCTCTTCCCACCTTACTACTCTCATTCTACCTCTCTCCATCTCTCACATCCCTCCTCTTTTCTCTCCCTTCAACTCTTGTCCTTCATATTTATTTGCAAGTGGAGAAGCGGAAGCAATGTGATGTGGGAGTAGTAGATATAGGTTAATTCCCTATGGAATAAACCTAGGTGAAGGTGTGTGGCCCTTTCATATTTATTTGTTTCTGTCTCCATATTCAGGTCAGACAGGTACATCATGAGGTTTCAAACTCTATACTGAGTACAGGTGTTTCTGATTATGAATGTTTTTCTTTTACTCAGTGTATTTTCTCTCGGCCTTTTTTTCTGAATCAAAGGAATGAAGGGCACATCTTGTTGAGGATAATGTGTATTTTGAATCTACATATGAGTCACTTTTTCTTTTCTTCAAAAGTCATATTATTTGAGTTAATTAAAAAATAGGTCTCACCTTGAAAGTCATTTATGCAGTAGTATGAAAATATTGCAGCATGAATGAGACTTTGAAATAAGTGGCTTATTCATAGCAATGCTATAGTGCAGATCTGTGTAAGTCCAATCTTTTTTTGATCTTATCAAAATATCCATCCTACTCTATACCTTTAAATGAATCTCCTGTGTGTATTGGATATAAGCTTAGGAATCAACACTAAAATGAATTCACATGTTACTGAACATCAGTCTGCCACCCAGGATTAGTGTGTAGGTCAACATTTTGATGTGGTCATGACCTGGTTGAAATCCAATAACATTACCAATTCATGGTGTCCTTCTCAAACGCTTGGCTTCTTTTTCACCCGTGACAATTCAATGTGGGGTATGTGAGGGGCTTACCATGCAATTTAGTTACCGTGATGAAAACTGACAGATAGCTTGGCTGGAGTGCAAGAAAAGGACATTGAAATCTTCAGATATTTTCTAAGAGAGACCTCGAATAAGAAAAAAAAAATAAAATAAAATATATATATATATATATATATATATATATATATATATATGAAACACTTTTATCATTATAGTGATTTTGAGTTATAGCAGTTACGTTTTCTCATCTAAATGGTTTTCCAGAAATATTGTCTGTTTTGGAAAGGGTTCATTAGCTCAGCACTCAAGTTTACTGATGCGGAGAGCATCATACCCACAGGAAAGATGCTCCAATAGATAAGCGAATAAACAAGATGTACCTGTAGTTCATTTTATGAAGGTACTTCTAAAATGCTAAAAGCAAAGTCTTGGGGCCTGCAAAGCATCATTAATCTAGCGGTAAAATGCTGAAGCCATGGTGAACCTACAGCATAGCTCATTTATCTGCTTCTGCTCAGAGCAGCAGAGAGCACGCTCGTATGAGATGCACTGAGAAAACCTGGGGAGACAGTTGGGAATACAAAATGCAAAAAAAGGATCAAACAAAGATACATGCTTTTCCTCTTTTTTTTTTTTTTTTTTTTAAATAGGAATGTCATATTTTAAGTAAATACTCAATATATCAGGGTGCATGATGTCCAAAGCTAAAGTATAAGGAAAACATCTAAACAGGTCTTATAATGAATTAAAGCCATCGACTGACCTTGGCTTGTGCACTGACTGTACATCAAAGAAAATGTAGACCAAGAAAGACAAACCAGGGCATGTGGACCCTGACTCAGCCAAAGAAGCCCTAGAGCTTTCTTTAGCACTGTCATGCTGGCTTTCGATCTCTTACGATTGATAATATACCTCCTTAATGAGGTGTCCAGGACGAGGAGTAGTCTGCATGCATTCTCTCAAGCATAGTCAGCAGTTTCATTCTGTTGGACACCTGGTTATCTACAACCCTACAAAACACTTCTGTGTTCCCTACAGTGTGTCAAATGCCAGTCTAATAAGTACTGTATGGAGGAGGCTTTACTATAATGTAGTGCATTTGTACACTTTCCTCATGTACTGTGTGTTCCCCCTTTTAATCCTGTGCTGATGCGGGGGGGTGGGGGGGAGGTGGAGGGGGGTGGAGGGAGGGGTGCTGCTCTTTAGGGAGACTGCTGTGCTGCTGCCCTGGTGCTCGAGAGCAAGAGACACCTTCTCCGTGATAACCTGTCGGCGTGTCTCTGTGGAGAGCCGTTGGGTTTTCACATTGTTTTCTCTCTGGTCTAATTTGATGAATGCTTTCTGGCACACAACATGTCTCTTTGGAGACGAGCTGAAAGTCAGGAGGACACTGAAGGCATCTGAAGGGTTTATCCGAAGCATGCCTCTGCTGTCCTGGTAATGTATTCCTCTGAGAATGCTTGCTGTTTTCTTTTGCCTCGCTGCTTTTCTGTTTTTCACTTGTAAGCCCTGTTTTTGGCCAATCTAAACTCTTGTGGTGGAGCATTCTAACTTTTTTTTTTTTTTTTGCAGATTGGTGACAATAATAAAATAGATTGTTTTTACTCACTGTCCACAATTTCCTGTTCATGAAGGCGTGGTGTAAATCTCAGTGTTTTATTTCAATGTTTTTCTTCAGAACACCAAAAATGTGTGCAAGTAGACAGTAAATTCTACGCTTATTGAAACATCAAAGGGAAAATGGAAAGTCTATTACATATAATCATAATGCAAAAACACATCCTGTCTTCTACGGTGCCTCTAAAAAGCATCCTGTGTTTGTCTATATTTAATTTGTCATTTCTGTGAATGCATTGATCTTACTGTACACAAACCATTACATATAAGCAGCCTAGGGGATGTACTGTGTTAAGACACCAGCAGAGAAAAGAATCCCGGATACCAATGCTTACCCACCCAGTAAAAAATATATAAAAATATTATGTGCAATTATTTTCTTTCTTTATTCATAGGTGGAATGAGTAAAATATTAAATCACAATAAAAATTAATTCACAATAAATGAATTGTTCTAGATGCTCAGAAAATTCCCAATAACATCTATATCTAGTTTCTTCTGTTCTTTTATTCCCATTATATTGTTGAATAAATCATAACAGTGATATGCACAAGCGTCCAATTTAACCCACCACTATAGCTGAAAACGTTCATTATATCTTGTCTATAATTGGCACCAGCCCTTGAAGCCAAAGCTCCAAATGCCTGAGCAGAAGAATCAGTATGCTGTATATGTTTCCACACAGTGCCATTATTTCTCAGGCTGGCACTGATGTACTATGATAGTGGCCTGCTTGTGTCCAGATCTGACCAGAGCTATAGTCTGCACAGGGTAATTGGGAGGAGTTTGTTGTCCTAAGCTTCTCTCTTGCAGCAACACATCATTAGTGTGCCAGAGAGAAAGAGTGGTACGAGAGGAAGGCAGTAGGACAGCAGATAGAAATGGATCATGGTTAGATAAAGGAGGAAGAATCCCTACCTATTCTTACACTGAGCTCTATACACCTCAAAACCCTGATATACAAACCCACAGCCTATAACAATGAAATGGCGGCCTATAGTCTTTATGATCCGAGCTCAAACTCTCTATTTACCCATGGCAGCTATCACACTGCAGCTGCAGCTCTTATCAGAACGCCTGATGACATCCAAGTATCTAACTTAGCACCCTGGAACTAGGTCGATGTTGATGAATAATTTAGTCCCAGATGCTCAATAGATTCCAACTGAATAACGAAGGCATGTGGGCCTCTAAGACTGTGAGTTCAGCTCAGTGTATTGCCTGGCCTTCGCCCACACTCTTCCTACTGCTGGTCTGCCAAGCTGTCAACATCATGGACTCACACGGATACAGACTTCAGCGAGGCTGCAAGACAATGGAATGGCATTATCGCTATCACTGTTGAGCCGTGGAATGAATAGTGATGTATAATATATCTAAGATGCTTATCATGTTCCAAGCATCTTGATTCCAAGGGGTCTCTTTACCACTTAAATCAAAACATCTGATGCAAAGCTCTGTGGTGGCTCAACAGACTGCCAGTGTGATTGAGAGTGGAGTGATAGATAGTACGGAGGAAGTCTCTGGGAAAAAAATAGAGATATTCAGTACTGTATGCTCACTGAGAAGGATTTACAACAGAAACTGCAATTCTTAACAAATGGATCTACAAAGCTTCAAAACAGGCACTGCCAAAGAAACATCAGTCAATAAACGCACCAAAAATATATGCAAGTGAGTAAAAAATGAGGCCACAATTGTTGGGATGTCACTGAGGTATTTTCAGCTGAATGCACATTCACTTGTAAAATGGTCATTTTACCGAGCAAGGCTGGTAACTGTAATCTAACTGTGCTACGTATAATCTGTTCTCACACAAAATGGTGTCTAGTTATGCCATCAAAGCAACATTATGTAGGAAAACAAATCTGTTTATGAAAAAACATGTTCACTGCTGTTATTTGAAGGCTTAAGAGTCACTTACACAAAACATTTTTGACTTAAAAGTTAATATTTTCCACCTCTCTGTTAGTTTATGAATCATAATTAGGGAAAAGACAGAGAGACTGCTTTTGAACCAACATTTAAAACAATAGGCATGGAAGCCACCCTGAAAAAAAAAAGTACTATAATAAACAGAACTATTTTCTCAAAAACAATCCTGACTTTTCTGCCCCTAGTTTAAGACATAAAAACATAAGGTCACACAGCAATGTTTACTGTAAAAGCTGTAATAATTACCCATGACAGTATAATGCCTACAAGCAGGCAACTAAGTGTGATTCTTCAGAGCACCAGAAAAAGTCATAGCAAAGAATCTCAAAGGCAATTAGCTCTGAATAATTGGCATTGTATCTTTCCATCTTTCTCAACTGTTTATGTATGTTTTAACATAAATCTGGCTATTGGCAGACAGCTGTTTTCCCTTCCTAACTTATGAGGTATCGTCTCCATTGGGAGAAAGGCTCTGCTTTATTTAAAATGAAGCAGCTGTTGCCGAAACTGGACCTCAGGCTGAGTATCAGAGTGCCATTAAAAAAAGAATGGTCGGAGGCTCTCCATCTCCTCCCCTGGTACCCACATGTTCCTGTCTTGCCATACATCTTCCTCGAGGCTTAAGTCACTGCACCCCAGACAGTCTAACAAGGTGCTGAGAGGCAGCTTTACACACCTGATACACCCACAGCTCACAATACAGAAATGCTCACAGTTCCTGACCAACAGAAACTGTTACATAGCATAAAAAAATATAAATTAATCTCAGAATCAGAGCTGAAATACTACTAATATCAAAAGATTTAGTGTTAGACCAATAGATTGACCTGGTATTTATATTTTTCTTGTACCAGTATCGTCCTGTTGCATTTGCTGATTTATTTTTTTTCCCTGCTGTGATTTACTGACAGATGAAGCTCAGAGTACCTCTGTGTTCTTGGAGATACTACTGTCCACACTGAAAAAATATTTTTTGTTAGTGTAGTAATATATTAGGTTAACTGTCACAACTTTTATTTTGTAATTGTAAGTGAAGAAGATTTTCTAACATTTGTTATTGACAGAGAAAGAAAAAAAAATCTGTGTTGGCTCCAAATATTGACTTAGAAATATCAACAGCATTGGTCATTGACTAAGGCTGATGTAAAAAAAACAAACAAACAAAACGTAAAAGCAACTCTATTGGCCACAAAAAAAAAAATCCATATCGGTCGATCACTATAAGCAATAACTCACATGACTACAAGTGTTGTCATTTTAATTGTAAGCTTCATGTATATAAAAGCTTTCACTGTGTAAAATAAAAGGCTGCCTTTTTAAAGGGCCATGTGAGGGACAGGTCGTGGACATGTTAGGGTGCAAAGGTGTTCTGTACAACTAGATGTGAGGTAATTACAATGTTCCTTCAGAATATACACAGACCGGTCCATGCTCTTGTTAAACACAATGCCTTTCGGTGCACAAAGAACACTAGTGTGTGACGACTCCTTTTAATGTGGCTGCTTCAAGGCAGTGCCGCGCTACTTTGTAGATGTTCCTCAAGTCCCCCTCAGGACCTGTTCTACTCATTTTCCAAGAACAGCGCGCATGGCCTTAATGCAAATTCAACACTTACAGCAATGCATGATACACCAAGGTAACTGGGAAAGTTGTCTAGCTGGATGGGAGAAAATACAATTTTCCAGTCAACATATACGTCACACTATCATTATGTCAAGAGTGAACCATGTGTGACTGGTGGCAATTTGGGCCCATGCTCTCTCACCACACTCAATATGTTGTATTATGATAAACAGTTAATATTTGGATTTCTAACTGGGTAGGCTTCTTATTATTTATCATGAGGTACATATAAATAATGCGCAAACAATATGGATGAATGCCTCAAGTCACCTCACAGAGCAGATTCTGCTGCCAGCAAGTTAAACAGTAGAAGGCTGGATGTCTCTTGTTAGCTACATGCTCTAAATGATAAAATCTTAATATGAAATTCATAAGGCACTATCAGCCTCCATCTACCTCCTACACTACCCCCTTCTTGTTCTCTCATTTCTTCTCCCTTGCCTATGCATAAACACAGTTCCATAGAAGTGTATTACATGGTCGACTTTGTCCCTCCCCCTTATCCTTGCTTTCACACTTCTCAGATAAATGAAATCTGTCAGCATTGAAGCATTTTCCCCTCTGGATGCCCTGATATTTTTGTTATCTGAAATCGAATCTGGAGCTGTGTGAGCGTCTGTAGCTCGCCTTGGTAGTAATCTGGCCTGAGAGCACAGAACTGCCCAGAAGGAATATCATACACTAAGGATAAGCATGGGGAGTGAGGAAGGAATAACAATTACTAGAGAATGACTTGTAATCAGGTTGCTTTCTATCTAAATGCTAACATACCAACACTTGTCATTTTGGGGAAATAGTCTTGCACAATCCAATGCCACAATGTAATTCTTCATCTTCATGTTCTTTCCTCTCAAAAATCTAAAAATAAATGATGAATCTAAACATGTGCCTGTGTGTGTTTTGAGAAAGAAAGAAAGAGGAAAAAGGGAAAGAGATATGCAGCTCAGCTACAAATCACTGTCTTCCTGACTTTACCTGTGTCTTGACATGCAGTCCCAGTCCCTCATCAGGAGACAGGAACAAATTTGTCATCCTAATATAGATGCCATCACTGCTGAGATGAATGCATTGGGTCTTATTCCCACGTGTAACGTTTGCAAAAACATGACATGAGGAAAGAGGAAGAGCTGCTTTGCCCTACAACAGCAGACCAGGTCGCCTGTATCTCCCACTGAGTGTCGTCATAATCAGATTGCTGTGTGCTAGGTCTAAATGTGTCATTCACAAAAGCGTGGCCACTACAAACAAATGTGTAATGTATTAATTGCCTGCAGAACTAAATAAAAGACACTAAAGAAAGTGGAGGTGAAAAAACATTGTTAAATCTAAATTATTATAAACATACACTGAGTACTATTTATGAACCGCACTTGTATGATCTTAGGCTCTTAACAGCTGTAGCCTTATTCATAACAGATGTAGCAAATGTAAATGGATGGAAGACAATGCCTTCTAGTTGTAAAGTTTACTAATGTGCTTTCTCTGACTTGCAGACAGTCTTGCGTTTCTAATGAGGCATTTGTTTTCCGTCATTTGAAAGGATTAATTCTACTTTTTTCAGTGAATAACAACTTGCTTGCACTTATAATTTGGAGTATGGGAAATTTTAATATGACTTGCAGGGCTTAAAACATGTACAATAATGAAAACATGACAAGTTTGTTGTTGACAGTTTCTTAAATGAAAAGAGCTTGACATAGCTCACTGAGCTGTGACGCTCCCTGGCATACGGCCCATGTTGATGAGTGCAATATATAAACCACCTGATGGCACAATGTTACAGGAGGGAGCAATGCACAGCAGGACAAACTGCTCCTTATGTTCAACAGGTGGACTACCACTAATGTCTGCTTCCATAAACCAGAGGCTCAAGTGGCCTAAAAATTATAATTACCTCCGCCAAGGAGGTTGTGTTTTTGCCGGCGTTCATCTGTTTGTTTGTCTCTTTGTCTGTGTTCAAGATAACTCGAAAACTTATGGACGTATTTTGATCACATTTACAGGGTAGGTTGGTCATGGGGAGATCTGGAAATGATTAGATTTTGGTGGTGATCCGAGGGGGGGTGACTATATCTTGGCGGAGGTCTGCGCTCTCAGAGTGCTTTTCAAGTTGAACATGCAATGCTTTCAGTATCAGTGTCTGTTGTAAGCACAAACCAACACAACAACAGAGACCATATTTACACTCTGTAGGTTTCATCATCCAAACAGGACAATCAGACAATCTGTAGTCTATGTAATGCTGCCAGAAGTAGAAATCCTGCTAAAACAAAGATGCTTCTTTGTTGACTGTCTTAATCGCAATCAGTTTGGACCCGTCTTCCACAATATAACACTTAAGAAACTTAAAATAAATGAGCCAATGAAGAAAAGACATCCCAGTGCCTCAGCTGGCTAATGTGCAGATGTATCTACTGTGAACAAGCAGGGATGGATCTGCTGTAAAACTATCAAAATTAAAAAAAAACAAACAAACAAAAAAACACAGTGAGACAGACATTAACACACCCTAACAAGTGTGTGTTATCCCAGTAAAGGTGTACTGGATGTGTGAGTCACATAGACTGTGTGTATACAGCACAATGTTGAAGGGCAGTTTCCATAATAGCCCCTAGTGAGGCTAAGATGATGGATATGGTCTGTCGCTAGGAGTGAACGCTGTGAGCCCTGGGCCACCGCAGGTCTACAACGTTACCTTCTTTGCCATCTGTCAGCACTGGGTGGGCACAGCCCATGACCAGGCCTGGGGCATCGCACTCCAGGACCACCTACAACAACACACACTTCACTTTGGGGGCAAGGTTGTAATGTTTGCAAGACACACAAGTGGTGCTAGCAAAAGCTGTCCATCCACATACCCTGCAATTTAACCTTCACTATTCTCACTTCGAGTGATTTTGTTAGAGATGCAGCTATTGAAATAACAATTCATACTGTAGATTTTCTTCAACTGGTGACACCAGGCATTTTCAAAAAGGGCATGAAAAACAATAAATATAATAAAAACTAAAGAATCAATAGTGCACCTGTCAGTTAAGTGTGTCATTTCATAGCTATTTATCATGTTTTCAATCCTAGAGTGTCTAAGGCAAATGATGGTCAACCCCATGCATCTGCATTGCAGGGGAAACCTTATCCTGAGGATGATTTCTTTCTGTGAATAATTGAACGCACTATAACCTCATACAGCACTGACACTCAGACTAAACACTGCAGTATATCTCTAAGTCTGTGAGACAGTCAACTTTAAATATTCTGGATAAAATACGGCTGATCCAACATGACTGAACCCTTGCTGATTAATCCCTTGCCTTGTTAATGTAGAATCTTGTGTTTCCTTAGTAACCTCACTGTGTCTGCTTTTAATTGGTGAGCATATCGAGGTAAGAATACATTTACTGCAAAATATAAGAAACACAGATATCTTCAAAAGTGGCAACAGTGTAAGCCAAGGAATCTGTTCCTTTTGTCATATCACTAAAAGTAAATATAGATAGGGGCAAAAAAGTCAGTCACTAGTGTTTTAGTATTTTATTTGAAAGAGCAAATTCACTTTTTCATGACATTATCTTTTTCAGATGGCTGTTCCTCGCTGTATCGCCACATCTGTCAGAGATGTGTTGGGCAGACCCTGCATTTCATTTAACTGCCCTGTGAATAAACTGGTGGCCAAAATTGTACCCCATTTACATGTGACACCCTGTTTTGAAATTGCTGGATGTATGTCTCATTCTTCGCCATCCCTCTTCTTTCTATCCTGCCAATTTCCAATGAACACACGAACCATTCAAAGACAAAGAACATTCCACCGTCACATATTCACCAGTGGAGGAGGTGTGTGTTTCAGCTATGATGACAATGTGATCACGGCTCAAACACACACCTCCTGTGGTCATCACATGGCTGACACCTGTGCAAACACAACAGGGTAAAACTCCCAAAAGGAAGTAAAATAAACAAATAAAATAAACCTGTCCTTCTTTCTTTTACTACTACCTGTGACTGTGCAGTTGTATTACACTTTCATTCCAACAATTTGATGAGAAAAATGCCGTCTACCTAATTCCATATAAGCCCATCATTAAAAAAAAACAACAATTTCAAGTAGAACAGTGAGCAGTCTGTTGCTAAGTAACACATTTAAAAAGCAGGTGAAATATAATACTTGAAAACCAATGACTGTCATAAAGTTCTTGATCCTGAATAAAAGTCAGGAAAGTCACCTTTGAGGGTTGTATTTCATGTGATATTATCATATGAATTCGGCTAAAAGCAAAATTTTTTTTTTTTCGATCGGTGTGCATGTGAGGAAGTTCAAATATACTCTTTCAGCGCAAGGGAATCTATGACATGGATATGTAAATGATGCAACTTAAAAAAAATATGAAGAAAATCATGTATTATCCATTTTAAACTACCTAAAAATAAAGGCAGATTAATCCTTATACTCCAGTCTAGGTGTCGTATCATATAACACAATTAGAGAACCTGCACTGCATGTGTGCCCCAGGAGTGCTTAATACCCAAGATAAGTCTCAGGTCTGAATATTGATGCATGCAGGATTAGTACTAAATCTAGGATGTGCAGACTTATTGCAGCCTTAGCTTGTAAAACAATAATCCCTACCAGTATCAAGACAATCACAGCTACGCCTAAAGGTAGCACCAGATTCAATAAAGAGACATAGTGCATGGATGATTATAAAAGAAGAGAAGCTGCAGACTGAGCAGTTATTGGGTACTAAGTTGCAGAGGATTTTTCACTACAAGATTACTGTGACACTAAGTTTATTATGGTGTATTTGTAAGAGTCAGCCAGGGAGGCGCTTGGTCGTACCTAAACATAGTGCCGAAGGTGTAGCAGTGCAGCATGTCAAATCTTCGTTTATCCCTGTGAATTATAGAGAGGCTGGGTTTGTGCCCTTCATCTCAGGGACCAAGACAAACACAAGCACTACAAACCTGTTCGGCTGGAACCGAACCGTGTGTTGCGGTTGCAAATGAAATGGCCTGCACAATGTGTTTTAAATGTTCTTCACTTTCCCTCAACGACCGTTACGTCCACCTCACCTAGGGTTAATTCGCCGATAGTGAGGCCAATTGGCTATTTGGTTGCAATGATGTGACACTGTGGTAGTTTATTCTCCCTAGAAACATGCCATTATGTGCATTTCTTTTTTTTTTTTTTTTTTTTTACATTTCCAACTGACAACAAACTATAAAAAAATAAATTGTACTTAGCAAAAAAAGGTCATGAAAGAAACAGCGAATGTGGGGCGTCAGGTGGGACTGAATAGTACTGGTGTGTTTAAAAAAATATTGCGTTGACCTCAATGTAAGATAGACCTTTAATACTTCTGAGGGAGCAAAGGCTGAATCAATAGTGCTTCTACAGGCAAAAACTCCACTTTAGTGTGTCCAAAAGTGTCAAGCAATGGAGGTTAATATTTCTGATAGAATATGAATGCTAATATTTAATTATTCATAGCATGCACCAGGCAGTAGTAACACTCTTCAGCGGGTTACATTAAACTGAATACTAACAAGGCATTAGGTAAAAAGAAAACAATTTCTGTGTTTTGCATACCTGATCTCACCTCTACATTGTTGTATATACACAATAGAAAATTACTTTTCTGTCCTTGTGCCTTTCAGTGATGAATTCAACTTTTAGAGGATGTTCCTGCAGACACAACTGGTACTGGATGGCAGCCTCACACTATGACCGCTCATGAGATTTATATACTGTATAGGTGCTGGACAGGGTTGATAATACAGAGCAATGCAGGTGAGGATCCATCACTGTCAAGAACTCTCAATGGCTGTTGGAGATAGCAGGCTTTCTTCTTTTTTGCTGGGAGGGTAACAGCTACATAGGGGACAATCTCTTATCTCTGAGTGGTTTTGATTAAGCATCAGCTGGTATTAAACACTGTCTTTCTTCTATGTGACATTATGTCCAGCAGCATCAAAATACTTTGTATCAAAATAACAAAAATGTTGAACACAGACAGACAAACAATAACTCCAGATATTGTACCTTTGCAACTTCAGTAAACTCTTTATATATATATATATATATATATATATATATATATATATATATATATATATATATATATATATATATATATATATATATATATATATATATATATATATATATATATATATATATATATATATATATATATATATATGTATATATAGGGGTGTAACGGTATACAAACATCATGGTTTGGTATGCACCTCAGTTCACCCTAATTTTCGGTACAGTATGGAAACGAAATGCAAAACTATTTTCTTCCTCAGCACGGTATTTATTAAACCAAAAAAAAAAAAAAATGTCAATATATAAATGGAAATAAATTCAAAGTGCTCCTTGGTACCAGTAACTTAAATGATATATTCTTAAATGATTAACCAAATGTTGAAAAATAAATAATGAATTCCTTTTAAACAGTAAGAAAAAAATAAAATTCCAACATCATTCCGCTGAAAACCACTTTTCCACGCTCCTTTTGGAATCTGATGGGTCACTCCGAGTTACCAACACATGCTGCCTTTGAAAGTGGTGTGTCCCCTCCACTGGCTGTATTTACCATTCATAGAAAACAACATAGAAACAACTCAGAAAAAGCCTGTCCACGACACGTCACAGGGACAATGGCGTCATCAAATCTGAAGTAGCATTAGCATTAGCATCGACAAGAGAAGACGGCGCCGCAGTAGCTGCTGGCGGATCAAACTGGTTCATGTGCTCTGTTGAAATAGAGCCTTGTTTTTTTGCCCTGCACATTTTGAAAACAAGCAACGGCATGAAACCTAGCTGGATGCTACTCTGGTAAAGGTAGACACACACAGAGCGAGAGGGGAGGTGGGAGTGTTCCTTCACGCATTCTGAGCCAATCAGAGACGCCTCATTACCGTGTCATGGACATGAATGTGGGAGTACCAGTAAACTCCAGTTCCACCTCAAGTCATTTTTCTACCGTGCAAAAATACAAATAAACTGACTGTATTCATTTGGTATCGGGCTATATTGAACCGAACGTCTGTTTTCAACAGTTCGGTGCGAATACATCTACCGTTACAGCCATAATATATATTTATTTATACATGGACTCTAAACTTGCAGATACTCCATAAATACATATAATCACATTTTCGGAATCAACACAAACAAAACATTTTTAGCTGCAGGAAGAAAGTAACTCTCTAATTATTGCTATAGAATATATTTTTTTCCAAAGCATGAATGCAGTGCAAATCGTATCAGATGAGAAGAGGATATTTCTTGGGATGCGTATACAGTGGCTGATCATTGTTTGTGACGCATACAGAGAAGTATTATGATTTAATTGGATGCAACCAGGCACTGCTACAAGCAGCCAGCACTTCATTAAAACAGAATAGTCAGGCTCATACAGAATACTACTCCTACATAGGGAAGGAGCTATAGTATACGTCTGTAAAGAAACTAAAGAGAACTATAGCCAATTTGCAGTTTCCTTAACTTAAGACATTATTCAAATAAAGGGAATGTCTTGAACAAATCATACATCATAAACACTAAGACCACACGAAAAAATGTGTCACTCATCAGCTCCATTTTCTTTCTTGGAGCACTGTGCTCGAAGATGATAATATTCCTCTTACTAAAGCATGAGTGGACACCAAGTGGTTTGAAAAGAATGTCATTAATATAATGTTACCCATAAGCCAAGGCTTGAAATATTCAATAACAATGTAACCCCAGTCGAGCATTTGAATTCTTTGATAGGGAACCTGAGCAGGTTGGCCCCCCCTCTGACCATATTATTATACTAATAAAAATTAGCTCTGACTTTATTCTGCAGCAGTTAAGTGCATTAATAAAAGCCATATTGTAAAACTACACATATTTTTTTTTTCATTCTTTGTCCACTAAATTGCACTGCAAATTAGAAAAAGGGCTTGTTATTGCGTTATGTATTATGTCTCCCTTGAAAAAGAGATCATTGATTTCAATGGTTAAATAAAGGTTAAATAAATAAATTGTATGTATGTATAGTATTTAGCTCTATGTTAAATCAAACATTCAATATTGATTTTGCTTGTAAGAACTATTATATTTAGCTCTTCCTTAATCCTGTGCTGATGCTATAACAGGTTAGAAACTAAATTTCAGTATTTGCATCCATCTACCTTCTACTGTTCAAAGTCCTGTTTTCAGATCTTGTTTTTTTTTATTTTTTTTATTGTGTTTACTATTTCAACTCCAGCTGCTCTTGGAAAAAAAAAAAAAAAAAAAAAAAAAAAAGATCTGTATTTTCCTGAGAACCATTTTCACTGAGCTCCAAAAGGCAGAGTCTGATACCGCTGCTGCCAGTCCATTTCCACTGGGAATAACCATACTAAAAATGTTCATGTCCCAGTAATGTAAGGCTCTTAGGATATAAAAGCAGTCGCTGAATTGTGTTCACCATCAGCGAGGAGATGGAACAGCTGGACAATGATTAAAATGCTGACTATTCAAGGGAAAGGACAGTGAATGCACCATCTCTTTTTACAGAGGCCAGGCGCGGGTGTCTTTCTAAGTGTAGTGTCCTGAGACAGTTACGTCCTACCGCAGCAGCTCTCCAAGGGAAGGTCGTCACATCGAATCAGACTGAACACACTGACATCTCCCAATGCACACATTTTACAAGCCTCATTCGTCTCTCCACCTACCTCACACAACAATGACCTTTTTTTTTTTTTTTTTTTTTTAATGTATGAATGTGTTAAATAACCTATAAAGCATCACAGGTAGCCTTGACTAATTTTTTTGCTTTCACCACACCTTACATGCTTTACACGTCTTTCCTGAAAATCTACCAAATATTCCCCGAAATCATTACCGACAGCCTGTGCAGTTACTGAACAAGTGAAATCAGTATTCATACCTTCACATAAAAAAAAAAAAAACAAAAAAAAAACAGAGGGATTCTAATTGTATACTGCAATGTTTACATCAAAACAAATAGCTGTTCATGATAGCGAAGCAAATTCTTATTGATTCTTCATTCAGGGAGAATTTGATGAGCATAAAGGCATAATATCAGCTGCTAGAACATAAAGTAAGTAAATTAATACCAGTAGATGCAGTGAGTATATTGCATATCTCTACTATATATCATCACCTTCATTTATATACGGTTATTTCTCTTGAAACAAAAAAAAATAAATAAAAAAAAAAGGCCTGGAAAATACAGGCATCCATTTTCCCAAGCCTGTTCCTATCTGCCAATCTCTTGGTTCCTTGGTTGCAATTTATAACACTGCATGGAGCTTGGATATAATTATAGTCCATTGTATGATATTTCGCCTGCATTACATGCTCTTGGAACGGTTCAGAAGTCATGCTGAGTCTGAGAGAAAACCATTTCACTGGATCAATATTTATTATTGTATGATTTGTCAGCATCTGCACCCTTTTACACAAACTGTTATGATGGTCTTACTTCAACGAAAGCTCAGGTCTTTGCTCCTGCATAAAAAAGAAAATTAAATTAAGTACAAATTCTTTTGGGGAATTTTGTTATTAAATGTAGAACATTATGGTGAATGGAAAAGAAGTGGACATTTAGTTTTATTTCCACACTGTTGAAATGATCTCAACACAAAAGACAGACTGCGAAAACAATTATATAATAAAAAGGGGTTGAGGAAAATTATTTCATCTGACTTACTCAGACACTAATGCATCTCATTGTCACAGTGTTAGAATTTAAGGGCAATGAAATGTCCTAAATATCTTGAAAAGTACTGAAACATTTATCTGTATTAATTATATCCGGTCAAACCGCAAAAGACAGAAAAAGTAAGTATGTCAAAAAGAATTAAAATGAAATTATTTGAATTGTGTGTGTGTGTGTGTGCGTGTGTGTGTGTGTGTGTGTGTGTGTGTGTGTGTGCGTGTGTGTGTGTGCGTATTTCAATATGAAGTTAAATCCACACCCTCCTGGAGATGCTATAATCTTCCTTTACTCAATCCGATTAATCCTAAATGAGTTAAATCCAAAATGATTTTAAACTATTTTTATGAAAGCTTAGTAAATCCTGATTAAAGGGTCATTTTGGTGTATGACTATGCGTAATTTAAGCTACTATGTATATCCTTATGTGTCTGACTGAGCGAGTTCATTAAAATTCTATGTGCGTGTTTCACTTTGCATGTAACAGTCGAACCTATCGTCCATAACAAAGTGTTAAACTACACAAAAATGAATCCATAAAGACTCAAGCAGCTGCTGGCACTTCCTGATGTCACTGTTTAATACCTGTTGATGCAGTCATTCTATCAATTCATGTAAATAATTGATGTAAAATGCAGTTTGTCCTCTTTTTATGGACATTCAGCGTCTCTGTAGTGAACATGGAGACACCACCGTCTCCTACAACATGGATTCATAAGTAAAACCCATGGAGTTGGATCAATGACAGTAGATGGAGAAGCTTGGATTCATGTGGAGTTAATAATCAATTCTCATTGCAATGCTGTTTTTAACTGTATTTTGTCTTGTCTTTAATTTCATGTCATTTTATTATACCTCAGTTTTGTTATCTTGCACTAATAGATCTGACCTTTTTATTCTCTTTTGTATTTATACTTCTTTTTTTTTTATATTTCTATATATTTACTTTGTTACCTAGTCATTTTATTTTTGTATTCTGTGTTTGCACGTGGGATGAGAAGATGCAATTTCATCTGTGCTGTTTGTTATGTATTTGGTATATTTGACAATAAAGCTGACTTTGACTTTAACTTTGAATTTGATTAAAAAAGTCACTTTTTCTTTTGTTTTCTCTGTTTCTGATATAATAACCTTTGAATTTACTCTGAAATTTGTAAATATCTACATGATTGGTGAATTAAATATAGGAAAATACATGACTTACATTGAAAAAAAAAGAGGCGTATTATAGTAAATGGCCATAAATCACATGAGAAAAATGTAATATAGAGAAAAATGAATTTGTGAACTGCCAAAAACATAGCACTGGGTCTTTATGGGTCAACCTACTATCAAGTTACATATGTTCTGATAACACAGACAAACTTCCTGCGGGTTGTTAAGCTCTCACACTTGTATTTTGTACATCAATTACCAGCATAGTCAAAATTCCTTTTTATGATTACGGTTACGAAAGTCTAACAATTCTTCGGATGACCCAAATGAGTCACTACCATTTTCTGTTTAAGTGCACACATATCCTGAGATTGTAATGACATTCTGCTAGTATGTTTGTTGGAAGCTGAATCATAGTGGTAGCATTTAAAGAAATGGCACGTAAAATAATCTTTTAACGCTAAGAAGTGATATTATGGTAATCAGCATTTCTGGCACATTATTGCTGCATTTTGGAATGTGATGCTGGGGTAATTAAAAAAAAAAAAAAAAAAAGTGTCATTCAAACTTATATTTAAATAGCGTTTTGTATCCAGCGTTTATCCAGTCAACATTTAAATTGTAAAATCCATGGCTGTTGCTCCTAGCATTTCTTCCATTCTTAGTAAGCTCTGTGTGAGAGGGACGGTTCGATTGCCACTTCACTTGATAGGACACACGCTTTGTGTTGCATTGTTTAGTCCCACATTGTGACATTTGAGAAGTAATATGCTCCTGCAGATGCTGCACCGCTCATGCAGGACAGATAAAGATGATGAAGCACCTCTACGATACTTATCAAAGACACACACACACACACACACACACGCACACACCATGGTGCCACATCTGATTGCACAAGGAGAAATGCTCGACAGTAAGCCTGTGGTGCTGTTCCCAATGGTGAACAATGGACTTAATTTCCTTCCATTTTTAGGTCGGAGGACTCAAGGAGAAGAAAGACGTGACACACTAAAATAAGACAGACATTCCACGGTGTAAAAGCATATTGATGGAATCTATTTATCTACCATACTCCATGCTGTTTAGGGTCAGTGTATTATAATGAATTAGGACGTGGCAATACACTTCAATGCAAAAAAAAAAAAAAAAAAAAAAAAAAAAATTAAATTGCTATCAAGCATCACTTAAGAAAAAAACAAATAGGTGACTTTACCTGCTGAGGCTCTCGTGGCGTTGTCTGTTTGACCCGCCTGCTGGATGCTGTGGTCGTGGTGATCTCCATGATGGATGTGGATGTCTCTGAGCGATTAGCTGTGGTGCTTGACTGTGGTGTGATAGAGGAGGGTGACTCCCCAACAAGCCGAACGCTGCCCTGGATCTTAATGTTGGGATCTCCTTCGGCGGCCATGTTGAACACTTTCAGGCCGTTATAGTAGAGACCTGAAAGCTGGCCCTGAAAGGATCGACTCCGGTCTCGTTCCCAGCCCCCAATCTGTATAGTAGTTTGGCTGTTGAAGATTGTAAGCTGCCGCCCTGTGGGAAAACAATGTTACATATATACAAAAATGTTGAACTGTGGGCTCAGCCACTTTAAATGAACAGGAAAAAAAAAAAAAAAGACAGAAAGACAGATTATTTGCCCAGTGGCTAATGGGACCAATAAATTACAGGTTGCTGAAGCAAACTCTGGTAATTTATTGCAGTTATAAGGATGAGATGTCTATGGAAAGCAAAATATTAAATAAAGACAGAGCATGAATCAATAAACAACAAAAAAATATAAATTCAGCTTTGCTAAAAGGGTAGTCTAATTAGAAATGCAATGAGAATGCAAGAAATGTAACTACGTACACAAGACAATATGAATTTTGAAGTAATATGAATAGAATATGTGTACAGTGAAAAAAGAAAAAGAAAAAGTACAATAAAACTAAATACATATATTTCAAACAATTACATTTTGGGATTTACAGACAGCAAGCATGACAAAAGAAAAGAAAAGAAAACGTTGTTGTGAACATCCTTTTAGCAGAAGCGAACGAGAGAAAAAAAAAATCTAGAAAGAATAATAAAAATAATAATAAAAAGGATATATTCGGCACACGTGAAAAATAAAAATAAAAGCAAAGCAAAATACATTTGATGGGAGGACTTTTATAAAATAAAACAGAAAATAATGGAAGGGCTTATTTCACATTTTAAGTGAAATCATGAATTAGTTTACTAATGAAAACAAAGCATGCACTCAGGTTTTCTTTTATATTACATGTATTTTATCTAATCCCTACACATATTTACAATGTTAAAGGGACTCAAAATTCTGATGCCAATTCATATTGTACTCTATTTATCATGGCTATGATTTTAATCAGTATAGATCAAATGATGCTTAACTAAAACATACAATACAGTATATGTTTCAAAAGTGTGTGAAATAACACTGAAAATAGAAACTAATGGATGACTGATCTGGATCTTTTAAATTTATCATTTAGATGTTTACAGCAAAAGGCTACAGTAATTTATAAACATTTTAACAATGCTGATATTACATGAGTAAGTGGATTTAATTCATATTTACAGTCCCTTTAACCTTAAGTTTACAATAAACACGTATTAAAACAACTATAAAATATATACATTATTATCAAAAGTATGAAACACTACAAACTAAATTTAACTGTTCAAATCATTTTTATTTTAAGTTTAACTGAACATTTATTTTAGGTTTATTATTTACAAAATAGCGGTACAACTTGTTTATGTTCAAATTATTTTATTTAAAATTTTAATCAATGATTTTACCTTTGTCGAGTAGCCATTCGTCAACTACTCGACCAAGTCGATATGGGATTCGCTGTCTAGCAATCGCCAGGCGTTCGTTATCATTGTTGCCTTTAAAGTTTAAAGAGACATTTCATTGGTTACAATCTGTAAGGTCAAAGGTTAAATGTTCATACTTAATGCTGGAGCTATACAACTGCACAACGTTTTTTTTAGAAGGTTTTATATGTTTAAAAAAAACAATATTTACTAAAACATTATTTGAACAAACTTCAATCATTTTTATTTTATTTTATCCAACAGATTAGGCCTATATTAATCGAAAATAACTAGTACGCAAATGTTTCAACTAGATTAACAGCTATATTATAAACCAAACCCAATCACACATTTATACATGTCCATTACAAAATCTTTACCAAAATATTTCCATCCCATTTATCTTTTCCCTCTACATCTTTTTAAAAGGCTTTTAAACTAGTTATCCATTTTCAAGAAGAACAACATTTAAATTTATTGTTTAATCAACCTTTTATGGTTTAAATGATAAAACAATTTAACGTTAACATATTACAAATACCCACCCCCATTTATGAATAGCCTAATTGACAGGAAATAATCAGCTAATTGTAGAATACAACAGTTAACACAGTATACATTCACAGCATCTAATCAGAGAAAAGTCAGAAGACAGAGTCAAAGCAGGTCCATACACTGTAAAAATCTTCAACAAAGTGGCTTTGACAAAAGCTATGAGTCATGAAGAAGCAACAGTCACATTTTTGACTCGTTATACATACATTTCGTGATGTCAGAGCTCATGGAAAAGTTGTGCTGTAATAATATTCACAGAATATGCAAAATAAATATCAGGAGAGAAGGCACAGCTATGAGGAGGAAAAAAAAAAAATAAAAAATTAAATCCAGTCCAAGATTTGAGGGACACTTTGGCATTAATGAGGGCAAACTCTGCATCACCCTTTTGTCAGGACCAATAACCTCTCCAGAACAGAAGACTTTCAGCAAAGTGGCACTGTCGCTGAGTGCTTTTCCCTGGTATTGTCTGCACAGATTGAATTCAGTCCGCTCCATTCTTCCGGCAGATTGACAATGTTTGTCCCATCAACTATATTAATTCACTTCTGGCAGATAAAAGATCCGGTAACTAACCACGACTTTGGTGGAGAATAGCTTCCATATAGCAAAAGCTCACAGACATGAAGGAAAGGCGGTAACCTTGTAACAGATGCACGGTTGGCCTGATGAAAGGTCTGAGAGGTAAGGAGACGCATAAAAAGAAATGTTTTAATCGCATCGGCTTGAATTACTGTAAAGGATCAACTACAGAGAAAAGGGTTTAAAGCTTGTCTATACAGCTCATGGAATTTGGCTGCGGTTGATTGTGCCAGGTCGCAGCACAAAAGGCCTGTGAAAGAGATTTAGTGAAACAGTTCTCCCTCAACACCGACATGGAATGATACACGCTGCTTTATAACAAAGCTGTACAGGGACACCATGTACAGTATATGGTTTCATCTACAGTCATGGAAAAAATTATTAGACCACCCCTTGTTTTCTGTCATTTCTTGTTCATTTGTTTGGATAAATATAATGATAACAATAAAATTAACACATTCAAGTGTTTCATTTCAGAGTTAATTTCTACCAATTTTTTTCAAGGGTTTCTTGATAATAACCGAAAATCACTTCAGTTTTTATAGTAACAACTATGGCATTGCACTGCCCAAAAAAAAAAAAAAAAAAAAAAAAAAGTGCTTTTAGGCATTCCATGTTTTAGTCACATGGTACACAGACGTATGTACTTGATTGCATGTTGTTTTTGATGGTGTAACAATTTTTCTGATTGCAGACATCTAAATGTGATTTGGAGACAATGCACAAGTATATCAAGTGACCAAACTCGCTCATACTAACACACACACATCTTTTTTTTTTATTTTTATTTTTTTTATATTTTTCATTTTGTTTTGGATGCTTACAGTGTCATCATGAATTTCACATTTAAGTCTATGAATAATGCCATTTTTGAACTGACACAAAACTTTTCAAACTATGTAAATGTTAGTTGTGTAATCAAGAGTGCTCAGGCAGAGTGGTTGGAAGGTATTTGTGAATGCACTCATGTTAGAAACAATAGTTTTGTGGTTGCACAATCCTGATGGTGACTAAGAGTTAGGAATACATTTAATTTATGTTGTTGTTGTTATTGTTAGAAAGTCACTGGGCCTTTTCTAGGTATGGAAATGCAAATTGCAGCAACTTTCAGGCGCTGTCTTGTTTATGTAACATCTATCAAACTGTGTGAATTAAGCACCCAGTGTACTTCTGTTACACCAAACACCTGGATCCCTGCACCACCTAATGCTTCCTAAGCACTGTGTTCATGCAAGAAATGTAACAGACAAACAGATGAATGAATAAACAAACAAGTGCACATACACAGCTGCACATCCTTAAATTCTGAATGTGTTAAATAATGAATAATCCATTAACTGCAGTTGTCATGGAGCATTCATGGGCTTTGTTAATTCTTGTCGGCACCATGTTTCAGTCATGGGGTGTTAGTTCTGTCACCTCTGTGTTTCCTGTGACTGTGACACCTCATCTAAGGAGAGGTCAGCGTCAAACTGGGCTCTGGAGAACAGTTAGCCTACAGCTGCTGGTAGGACAGTGAGGACAGTGGAAGATGATAGAAGTTAAATATAGTTCAGATCAACCAAGACACACTTGTTTAAAAGGGATTTTACCACATGTCCTACTGTAAAATTATTGTTTTTTTGATTGTCACAATTAAAAATATTAAGGGCATCTATTAACCTTTTATAGGAATAGTTTTATATGAAAGTCAAAATTTTAACCATAGTGTTATTTGATGATCTAACAAGACTTTGTTACATTGGTGATTTGTTTTTATTGATATGTAGAAAATCAAGTTTAATGGAGTTACCATACCGTACATATGTAAAGTGAAGGGAACATGTGTTTAAGAACATTAGAATATCCTTTTTTTTTTTTTTTTTTAAACATTAGATCCAGACCCCTGTCCACATCTACATCATCCATTTGAACATCATTTCTTACATTAGTACCATTACTTTAAGGTACCAAACAAAATAGGTACACTCACTGTGGATGTTACAGACCATGTAGACCTGAGATTGTTACTTCACTGTCCTCACTGGAATTGTTTCTGACACTGTCTTGTAATGCAATTGCAATGAGATAATGAAATTACTACAAATAGTCACCTACCTGATAAAGGGTTACATTAAAGGCATGAGCCACAGTCTCTATGGTTTGTTTTTCAGTATTAGTTTTTCTAAATTATTGTTTAAGCTTGCAAGAAGCCAGTCAATTATTAGAGGTTTTTTTTTTTTTTCTTTGACAGTGAAAACAGTAAAAGATGACAAAAACTAAATATAGATTTATTATAGAGGTGTTTGTTTAACTGGACTTTTATTGTATTGTCTATAGTATACTGATGATTAATTTTCCAGCTCCTTCTGTCACTGCTGTAATGGTAATGAGCAGGTTGTCTAATGATCGAAGGGTTGGCGTTTCGCATCCCACCTCTGGCTATCCACATGTCGAAGTGTCCTTGGGCAAGACACTTAACACTAAGATGCTACTAAAAAGTGTGGTCAGGCAGCAGTAGTCTACTGGTGTATAGTATGAGTGTGTGAATGGGTGAATGTGAGGAATTGTAAAGCGCTTTGGGAACCCACAGGTGTATAAAATTCACTATATAAGTATAGTTCATTCTCCATTTGACTTTTTCCTTTTCATTATATTACTATTCAAAGCCTGCACAGAACCTAACCAAAATACATACACACACATGTACAGTAAATACACATACTTATCCTCATAAACAGTGCACCGCTGTGCCAAAATCCCCTACATTTGTGCAAAAACATGTTTTCAAAGACGGTAGCGCTTTATCTGTTTGGCTCTGCATCCTATGACACGCTCAGTCTATCCTTATAGCGAGGTTAATTAAGTGTGGATATAATCAAGGTCTGATCGTGTATTGATCCCTACTGTGGGACACCGGAGTGTTAAACAATGCTTTCCCCCCGGGCTTCCATGCAGCAGCAGAGCCCATTCATCCTTGCTGCGAGCGGAGCCTGTGACTGCTGCTGAGTGGTGATTTGGTTTGGTGTGGGACAGGCTGGCTTATCTCCTCCGCCAGACAGCAGCGATTCAGCTGAGCCGTCCCAACCGACCTGCTTTGCCCTCACTCACTTGTTTTCTTTTTGTTAATAAAGTGGTCAGATAAGGTGGGAGCTTTATCTCATTACAAGCCCTAGGACACTCGCCACATTAAATGAACAAATATGCAAATGCTTCCTCTGTTTAGAGAGCCAGGGGAATTAAAAAAAAAAAAAAAAAAAAAAAAAAAAAGCAGGAACCTACACAAATCACACTATTATTTTTATTATTCAGTCCCCTCTTTTCTGCTTTGGCTACGGCGACCATTGCACCATTTTCTAAGCATGCTCAGTGATGTCTGCTTGCACAATAGACCCAATAGGCTCATAGACAGAAAAGTGTTGAAACCAAAGCAGATAGGATGGAGCTTTGATGGATAAACCTAACCCTCATCCTCCTCTATCCCACAAATCAGACTCTACCATGCTAGGTAGAAAAAAAAGAAAAAAGAAAAAGAAAACAGGACAGGGGGTGAGATCCATAGGGAGGGGGAGCAGGGGTGAAAAGACAGAGGTAAAAAGGACAGAAAGAGAAGGAACTGAAAGCTAAGGGGAGTGCGGTGAGAGACAGAGAACTATGTAAGTGCACCATGCTCTGATAACAGTAAAAGAATAAGGCCAGGGACTTCTCCATTATCTTTGTGTGCAGTGCATGCTCATTGGGTGCTACGATAGTACACTGCACTGTACCCTGCAGGCCTGGCAGCACCATTGTGATGGTATTACTTCCATGGCCAAGGCTTGGGAGAAGGGACTGTTTTTTTTTTTGTTTTTTTGTTGCTGCCCATCCTTTTATAAAACACAGAATCAAAAGCGGGGCAAGAATAAAAGGACAGAGAACTAAACTACAACAAATAGCAGGCTAGTTATGTATCTGCGTGTGTGTGTTTTGCATTCTAGATTCTAATAATTGTGCTAAAGACTTTTAATGGCCCATAAGTATGCAGTACGAGACTTTTTAATGAGATTACAAGGGCAGCAATATAGGCCCTGGTGAAGCAATTATTTCCTTGCTTTGAGAATGATCACTCCCTCCCATATAATCTCCTCTTCTCTGTCTTTCTCACTCTCCAGCCATCATTTTTATCTTTGCTGTCTACTCCTATTATAATCACTGTTGATCTGTGAGTGGCCTAAGAGTGGCTGAGGGCTGCTATTATGAGTGCGTTAGAGGAATACATGGATACTAATCAAACTACAGGCGAGCTGAGAGAATAATGGCTTTGTATGCTGGGGGTGAGGGAAGGAACTGCGCAGTAATTGTGATTAGATATAATTAGTCTGCAACGAGCCTAATAAGGTAGCTGGACTTGGCATTGTCACTGATGCATGATTGGTGGGGATGAGATTGGTCACTTTTCCCTGTAGCATGTGTAATTTTTTGTCTTCTGTGAAAATAAATTCTTCTCACGTCATCTTCGTATTTTGTGTTTATTTGACTAAATCCTAAAATTCCACTTAAAAACTTAAATACTACAAGAAATTAGTACATGTGAATTTTCTTCACTGCTCGTGTTTTTTTTTTTTTTTCCGGCTGGTTAGTTTCAGTTAATCATTATATTATCGGTCTCACGCTCTTTTATTTAATTATTTTCCAGGACATTTTCAGCTGCTACAGAGACAAGTTATCACGTCATACACTAGTACATTCTCCTGCCTGCCTCATTCTGTGGAAATGTGCATTTCTACAGTGGTAACTTGCACTTACCCAGATTGTTTCGATGTTTATTATTCAGACATTTCATCTGCAGTCTATGACTATGATTTATTCATGAAAAATGATTCTGACAAATGTATCATAGAATAATGCAAACACTCCCATGGATTATAGTATAGCACTTCAATAGCATGACAAACTGGAGTTCTATTTAATTGGACAATTGCCAACTGAACTTTATCTTCTTTAATCCCCCCCCCCCCCCCCCCCCCCCCCATATTTCCTCTACAAATAATTGTACATTTTCAATAAATCACTGAATTTCCAGTTTAAGCACACATGGTCAAAAGGCAGGAGGAGAACCAATAATTTTCAAAGACAATTTAACCGTTTCTAGGAAATTTGACAGTTTTTCTCACATTCCATGACTGGAAAATTGGTCGTTCATTTTCCATGTTTTCCAGGGTGCGTGTAAACCATGATTATATGTCAAACAAGTGCTTATCTTCACTCATGTTTGCAATGACCTGAAAATCAGTTTCAGCAACATCCATCATATGTATCATGGATGTTTAAGGGACAGATGCTCTTTGTTGGTTAAGACTGCAATAGTAGCATTTAACCCTGTTGTGCATTGTGCCATGTCCATAACATGTCAAAAGCCATTAGCTTCTTGTTTCCACCTGAGGCAAAAGTAGTGAGGATTGAGTCTCAGTCATAAAATCCTCTTTCATGTGGATGAATGCACTGGTCAGAGCTAAAAAGGCCACCAAACATTATGCAAACAGATGAGACAGGTTAAATTTGTCTTCTGTCTGTCCTGTTGCCCACTCATATTTTGCATGCTCTGACACTGACAAATCTTTTCGATTGAGGGCTGGAAATGTTAGCTTTTTAACTGCTGCAGTTAATTCTGCATGTGTCTCAACAATTGCCTTTTTTGTACATCTCTATAGCACAGCAGTCACAATATAGTAACACTCCTTTAATCCGTCATAGCTTTTGTCAATGCCCGTGAGGAGGTAAAACAATTTTAACAATAAAAGCAATGTCATTGAAGTACATTCTAACAACACAATCATACTACTGACATTTTGACATTTTCTAAAAAAAACAAAACAAAACAAAAAACATACAGTATTGCTATGTTTTCTGTTTCCAGCAGCAAATTAATATACTTTACCCCAGCAAATAGTACAAATACTGCCATTACAAATACTACAGCAGTTTATACTTCTGTAAGAAATTAAAGTGTATGGTATAAAGACGAAATAAAAATGCACCATCATTATCAAAGTATCTCATCAACCGGTAATTAACTTTGATTCAGCAAAATATTAATTCAGGTACTGTTTGACTTTACTATTCCATGTTTTTCTTCCCTGTCACCTTAATTCAATCAATCTATTTTATTGGCAGGAATATAAATATTGAGCTAGCACACAATTACTTGCAACAATAAAAGCGGTAATTTGGCTGTAAATAGTCTATCGATTAGACGTGTGCTGTAGGAGAATTATTTATGTATTTGTGAGATGTAGAAATGTTGATGTTTTATATAGAGTAGATTCCATCACTAACATAGACAATGAATTGTAAACGGCGCTATTAGAAACTTTAAAAAATCAAATAAAACACCAAAAAAAACCAAACACATTTTAGTGTTGTTGTCAACAGCTGCTGGAAACAGAAAAATAAAAAGCAGTTAAAGCCACATGCCAAGTAAACATCCTGACAGATAGATTGTAATAACAGGCTTAACAATCTTTTGTTAATTATGTCATTAGCAGTGAAAGAGAGAAATAAGGCCAAAGTGGGTCACTCACCTGTGGGATAGCGCTCAATGACTGGCAGGTCATCCACCTGCAGAGTGGCATTACCCCCACTCCTCGTAAACTTCACTATATGGTACTTTCCGTCATTTACAAACTTTGATGTCTCCTCAATATTAATGTCGTCTGTTCCGACATTAAATACAACAGCAATGTTTCCTTTTTCCTGCAAAGACAAGAACACAGGACAGAACAGATTTTAATGATGAATCATTTAATCTTCTAAAAAAAGATCTCTATAGTTTATACATTATGAAACACGATAATATAATTTTTTTTTATTTACTATTTGTAAAGGTTACTTATAGTGTGCTTTGAGAAATTATTCTTCTGGATGTAAAAAAAAAAAAGAAAAGAAAAAAAAGAACCACTTATTTGAGAGCCATACTGTTTTATTGAGTTAGTGATTAAATATGTATCTTTACATAACTGAACTGTAATATACTATAATTCTGGGAAGGCCAGCAATTCAAATCAGATTGTAAAGGGCAGTGGTGTTTTATGGGAATATAACTGTAAGGCCAACCTAATAGAATAACCATAATTGAATTATACAAAGTTTGTTCATAAACTTACTTTGTAGACAGCATTTTCTCCCCATTAGCCGGCCTGTGCTTTTTATAGTGAGCTGCCAACTTAATGAAAGGAACCATATGGCCACTCGCTGCAGCTTGGACCACAGCCCATTTTAAACATAATATCTTTGTCCTGTTACCAGAGGTGGTTTTAAAGAAGCATGAGGACAATGTATCGTTCATTTTTAGGTTTGTTTTTTTTAAAGGAGGAACATGTTGTTAAATAGTGAATGTAAGCCAATGGTATTAAGTGGTATTTATATCCATTGTCCTACCAGATAATAATATCTGTGAACCTCTGAGATACCACAGTAAACATATCTTAGCTTTGTCTTCTGGTCTACTATGCTTATGTAAAAAAATATATATATATCCCACTCCAAACATTTTTATATTTTTATATATTACCACTATATCACTTAAATAAATGATATTGGCGATAACTGCCCTCTGGAACTGTTTTTCTTTATGCATGACTGTTGCTCTTTGTGTGATGCATCAATCCGTATCCTTAAGTGGAAACATAAATGCATTTTGTTTCATTTATTTATCCATCAAACAAATGCACAAATACCCTATCCTCTGTGCTCCTCCTGGAATCCAATTGAAAATGTTTTAGACACACCACCATTTCCCCTTAACCACCTGAAGTAGCTTCAAGGCTTGCTAAGAGGATCATTGAATTTGAGCATTTTGTGTAAGACCGACTCATTAAATTGCAGCGAAAACTGCCCTCATTACATATACAGCATAAAAAAACACAGAAACATAAAGAGAGAGTCTCAGAGGAAGTTGAACCCAGCTTAGCCTCCATCTCCTCAGATCCAAATGAGATGGGTATCTACTCTAATAAGCTTCTTTTACAGTACATGATCGAAGTCCCTGAATCCTACAGCTTAATCCAGCTCAGATGAGTGTGTATGTTGGTGCAGCCTCTCTCTCTTTCTGCCTATGAGCTGCAGTGAAAGGAGCATCTGGTTGGAGGCTCAACTTACTGTAGCAGCGCAGCACTCTGCATGTCATTATCCAGTCAGCACAGCCAATACTACGCTGCATCTCCATCTCTTTCTCCAACTCTTCCATATGAACACATAGGGTTTTTTTTTTTTTTTTTTTTCAAGGCCTCCAGACACACACACACACACACACACACGTGCGCGCTCACACATACACACAGCTGTACTCCCTTAAAGTGCAGAATGAATCGAGCATGTCTCAAGAGCCAGAAGCCAGAGTGCAATTAAAACCATTTGTAATGTGTCACACCACGTTACCGAAACTAGGACAATTGTATGCTTTGCAATGTAATTTCAACATATTATATAATCTGATGCTACAGCTACAGTAAAGCTAAAGCTACAGTACTAACACAATTTACTGGCTCCTTGCAGGCATAAACACCAATCCACAGAAAAACGAAAAGCAGATGGCTACAGTGTCTGCAGCTCACGTCAGGTTTTTTTAGAACTGAATCGGTGAGGGGATGATCTGTAGACATTGACGTTGTAGTAAAACCGTGTACATGTAATCTGTGTTATTATGAGAGATTTGCTCCTCTTGAAACCCTTCAGCATGAGCCACAAAGGCAGCAGCTCCTCAGCAGGACGGAAACACAGTGAGAAGGAGCACATACCAGGAGCATCTGCCAAAATGCACAGACAGACCTCACATAAGGCGACCGTGCATAGGCTTTAACATGTTCTATACTGCATTCCAAATACAATGGACTTTAAGAAGCATCCGTGGTGGCAAAGGAAGCTTTCTGTCAAGGACTACCTCACACTAAACACATTTATGCTCAACTTTTCAGTGCAGTTTCTATTGCCATAGAATAGAGAGAGAGAGAGAGAGAGAGAGAGAGAGAGAGAGAGAGAGAGAGAGAGAGAGAGAGAGAGAGAGAGAGAGAGAGAGAGAGAGAGAGAGAAAAGGTTTAGTGGTGGGACCAACCCAATTAAAATCCTGCTTTTAATAGCCTCCTTCAATTGACTTTTAATGTTCCCCATGGTCTCGTTAATAAATTTACTGCATTTAGTACAAACTGCCAAGTCAAATTTCCATAGCATAAAAAAAAAGCCTACTTCACAGTCTTAAAAGACATGAGGAGGTGGATGAAAGGGAGAACAGACAAAGGACAAAACCAAACCATTTGATCTAGGAAGTCCTATGTCAGATGAATGATAACAACTATAGCTTCACGCTGGGAAAATACAAAGTACCATTTTGACAAGCTTCAAGCCAATATTGGTCCCAAATTAATGTAATTAACTTTGATTGTTGTCATGTCGTCTTCTGGCATATAGTGCTAGAGTTGCATTTAAACACGAATATATATATATATATATATATATATATATATATATATATATATATATATATATATATATATATATATATATATATATATATATATATATATATATATATATATATATATATATATATATATATATATATATATATATATATATATATATTTTTTTTTTTTTATTTTTTTTTATTTTTTTTTTATTTTTTTAAATAATATCACAATATAATTCAGCATTTCCTGAAATTCAATCTACTTGAAAAATTAGTTTGTGAGTTAGTTCATAGAGAGAGAGGATCCTAATCCTAGAAGTCTAATAGGGTACAGGCTTATGTCGGAGAGTGATTGATAGCTGCTTATATAAACCTAGCCCATTACACCCTTTATAGTTTTAGGGCTGCACACTTGGTAAGTGCTGCTCCCCACAGGACTGCCCCCCTGAGATCATACTGTACATTGCACACATACTGCACCCGGAGATCTCAGCCCTTCCTGACACTCTGCACGCTGCCTTGATTAATTGCTCATCAAGCTGCAATAGAGTTTAATTAACTGATGAAGTTGATCCACCATTCTCTGCTTTTTTATGCTTCTCATCCTTGCAGCTGGAGGGTGGAGTTGCTACAGCAATACTCATCATGTCATTTGCTTGTTAAAAGTCCCCATCTGTACCATTTATAAAACCATAGAAATTCCTGTTTTATAGCTATAAAGCTGCAAAACAACCTTTGCAGACCAAATGTTTTCTGCAATTACTATTAACAGTGAGTAGCATCATTTTGTATTTTTTTTTGCTACAGTAATCGTCTTACGAAAAACCATGTCTGGACAAATATGAGTTAAGTGCTTACAGTCATTCGAAGCAATTCCCATACTGAGAGCATACGTTAAAGTTAGATAAAGCTCACTTAAACCTCTTGACAACTGCGCCCCTATAAATAATAGATCAATGAATGAATAAATCATTATTTTGTTTAAAGGATACACTCTGTTTCTTATAATATGCTTGAGGGTCAAACACACTGAGTGCAAAGCAGAAACACACAGAGTTAAAATGAGCCACATATTTGGAATGCTTTACTGAGGCATGCTCATTTTCCCCGCCCACATACAGCTGATGTAAAAAAGAAAGGAAGTGAGAAGTGGTATTTGAGATGGTGTCGGGCCTCCTCTCCAATCATTGCAAAAATGAACACCGTGATGTAGGTTGTCCTAATGTTGTGCTTGTTTATGAGTCATTCATGTTGACAACCATTGTGCACCCGTCACATTTCATATCTCACCAGTTCTAACGCCATGGGACTGCAACACATCTCCCTTCAGTGCACATGTCTGTAAGGGGTCTGTTGGCAGGTGGGAGAGCACCTCCGTCATCCGCTCAGTGTGAGCATGTGTGTGCGCCTACGATGAGGGGATATTACGCCCTCACTGTAGAAGCCAAATGTCTTAATGCTGCTAGGGCAGGCAGACTCTGCTGTTCACCTTATCTTTTAATTACCACTGACAGTCTTCTGCTCTCCCTCTTTTTTTTTTTTTTTTTTTTTTTTTTTTTTAGCAAAGCTTGGTTAATGAAATTACAGAGGTAATGGAATAATTAGGAAAAAAGAAAATGGATGGCTTCCGCTGCAAGATGTACTTTTGAGTACGTATATTATATATTAGGCAGGGATACATTTATAACACTGTAAACACTGTTCATTTTTAGAGGTTTTTAAACAGAAGCAGCATTCATTAACTCCCTGGCTAAGCAATAATGCATTTTTTATATGATTTTATAAAACCAGCGGGTCCTCTATATCTGGTTAAAAATGTATGCTATTTTCATGTGAACAACAACTAGTCATAGTGCACAAACAGCAGTGCACATTCTTAAAAAATACTGACCCATTTAAAAAAATATAGGAAAACACACCTGCAGTCACCATATATATAAACTATATTTAGCTTATAGAACAATTCTGTAAAACACCAACATGGTCATGTCTTTCTTTGTCCATTGATATGTTTATACATGCTGTCTAATTACTGAGTACAAGTGAGTACAATTATGGCAATGAGCATAAGGTATGACTAACACCGTAAAATCTTGGCTCATGTCATCACATCCCTTCATGGCATGATCTAAAAGACTCGTAGCACAGTTTAAGCCCATGTGGAATTGATTTTTCAAGGATATTCAGCATCATATACAATTTGGAATGTTTTCATTATATGATTTTATTACACATTGACTCATCTGTTAAATAGTGACAAAGATAGTTCTTAGATAACTCTTACTATTTAAAAGCGAGTGCACTTAAGAAGAATTCAAGTCATATTCTATCTCCTTTCAATTTAATTATCATTCTACCACTCTTAAAGTGTCAAAGTCAGTGGCATATGGGAAACATTATGAAATACTATATATAGGCAAACCTCTGACACACATATACGATTAATTGTAGGATTAATAACTAAAGCGTAACCCTGTCTTACAAGGATTTAACAACCCTGGAAGGGAATCCATATACACAAAAGCAGAAATAATGGGAAGAGGCAGACCCTGTTTAACCTGCATGGATTAAACGCAGATAGCTTCTCCTGCTCATAGAAAAAAATACAGCTTGTATATACAGCTTAGTGTGTTTGTTTGCTTTAAAAACATGACCTTAAAATGTGGTGAAAACAGTTATGTAACTGTATCCATCATTTTTAATCTACAACTTCTAAAAGAGGTTCGAAAAGATGTAAACTATTAAGCCAAGTTGCATGACAGGTTTCCCCACCCCCTTCATTTCACCATCGCCTTGGAGCATTTCCAGTTTGGTGGGGTATAAGTGTATTTGCTGGGAGCTCAGCTTATTTCAAAACCAAGTCCGCCAGCTAAAGTGCCTAATTATCTGTGAAGTTGGCTTGAAATTGTTTCCATTGCTAGGAGACTCTATCAAGTCGTTTTCTGTAGGAGAGCTTCATCAAATACCCCAACTTATAAATCATCAAGTCAGCTGCGGCAGCTGTACGGAGGAGGGAACTAAGGCAACTGCAGGAGAGTATGGTTATTATAGCACTGCAAGGGATATCCAGTATATGAAAGGACTCATTTATGTTTATGTATAATGTAACAGTGAGCAAAACCACATACTTAAAGCACTAAGTGTTTTAACACAGAGGTATAAAAATATCTCTCTCTGCTCATTAGCAGTACAAGAAGACTAGAGGTCAGAAGTTTACATGAATCTGGAAGTGACAGACAGCAGTGTGGACAACAGAAGCAGGCCGGTGGTGTTTTTTTTTTTTTTTTTTTTTTTTTAAAAGGCGGCACTGAATTGACATTTGCTGTCTGTGTATACTCTTTCTCTTGCTCCATCTCTGGCCCTCTTGTGACATATTCTATCAAGTGAGGTCAACAGATATCTGGAATTTTGTTCTCTCTCTCACTCTCTCTCTCTCTCTCTCTCAAAGAAATCAATTCAGGTTTCAGGTGATTCTCCTGTCTGTCCACTTGTGACAGCTGGCACATAGTCGGGGTGAGTTGACCTTCATCTCTGTCCTCCTCTCCTTCAGGACTTCCTCCATCCCCCCCCTGAGTATACTCAAAGTCCAACTCACTTCATCTGTACAATCCACACAGCGCGGCTGACTTTCTGGTCGTATAAGATCAAATATAATCAAGTGTGTATTCAGGAAGTACCTTTGCTAGGAACGATGGCAAAAAAAAAAAAAAAAAAAGTGAGCTCAGGTAAGAAGAGGCGTCTGTCTGAAGGCAGCGAGCGTACGCTATGACTGGCCCTTTCATCCTCTGTGTAACACTCACAGATGTGCAACATGAATACGATCCACATGGTGACAAATACAATACAGTGTCTGCTCAGATTATCTCTAACGATGAGTGACGAGTAAACGCTTCCAAAATTAAATAGAATTTGTTCTGCATTTTGAGTGTAAAAATATGCACTTTGTCATGCAGATGATGTGGAATTAGAAACTCAAATTGCATTGTTGAATTTCACATTTGTACTCTTACCCGTAATTAGAAAATATGCTGTTTTCAGAGGGCTGCACTGTGGAGGAATCCCTGGAATAGTAAGTTCATTTGCACTCCCTGTCTGTACTCTTGAGATCAGTTCCAGTCTGTTTTCTCACTCGGCAAACATCATGTAATTATGTGACAGGTTTGCTAATCTTGTAAAAGGTGTCACACATTTCACCTCAGTGAGACATAATCACAATTTCGACAGTCCAGGTAAATCACACCAAATCAAAATAAATAAACTACTGTATTCAATTTGTAAATCTATGTTTTTTTGTGACAAATAAGCTAGTGGATTTAGACTACAGACTGTTTAATACTGATTGTTTTTTCCAAAAACACATTTATTTATATTAGATTAATATATAGGCACATTGATCGCCTATTAAATAAAATAAACGATAGGTTTCCTGTTTTAAAATACAGACTTATTATGACACAGTAATAGCAACAGATCATGCCTATTCCCATTCACATTATCATAACATACAAAGCTGAGCCACTCTACAAAGAGGATGAAAGAAATAACGCTTCAGAAAGAGATTTATATTAAACTTCCAATCTTCTCTGTACTTATACACAGGAGCCTGTAATTCTGATATCAATTTCACCCTGTGAACCTTTTTTTCCATTGTGACAGACAATTTTATATGAAAACAAATCTAAAGAAAAAAAAAAAAAGACTATCACTGTAAACTCTAACTCTTCATCATTTACAAAGAGCTTGAATGTGTATATCAGTGTGTAATTTTTAACAGGATCAGTTTTGTAATTGTGTTATGTTAAAGCATGGAGAGTGAGTTAGTAATATAGTATAATGATATAACATAATACAAATATAGTGAAAGGTAAATATCAAGTAAAAAATAAACCTGAATATGAGAAAATATTACAATAGTGAACACAAACCTAACCTAATGGCACAACCTTTACCTGCACAGGTTTTTGTTACAGTATTTATTTAATAAACGGCATAAAAAAGAAAATCTGAGTCTACCAATGCACCGCTATGGGCTGGATTAGATTTGTATGACAGGATATTACAGCTTTTTGATATGTGCTGAAATAAAAAAAAAAACCCAAAAAAAAACAGGGGAACATAAAGTATGATAAAAGTAGCAGCCATAGTAGTTTTCTGTCACTCTACCACAGGCAGGGAAGTGAACTTGACAGGGTGATCAGGACAAAATGAAGCTCTGTAGATGCAGTACAGACAGTGCACTGCTGTCAAGGACACAGAGTCTGAGACAAAGTTGCCACTTTGTTTAGAACAGTTATTGCCACTTTCATTTAAATATCACCTTCCATTGAACATAAAAAAAAAAACACTACACAGACATAGAGAGTGTGGAAGAAGGCCGGCAGCAGCGAATTATAATGTGTAAATGTCTAATTATTAATCTGAAAACTCTGACTTTCGTATTTAACTTAATGAATTCAGCTATCGCCGCCTACAGAAATGTAACTTATTAATTTATTAGTTGAAGGTTGTGACCTAAGAATCTTGAGTAAAGCTTAATAATTGATAAGAACTAGTATGCTCTAGTATAATTGCTTCTACTACATAGAAAACAACCTCGTGCTGACACTTTATGTCATTTTTAAACGTGGAAAACACTTTTACTTTGATGATACACTATGGCAAAAATGGTCCTGAAATCTTGAAAGTGTTTATTTTTAAGACCTTGATGAAGGGTTTTACAATAATGATCCAAAATTGACTAAATGGAGACACTGAGCATATAATATTATCTGTTCGCTGTCAGTGTTTTCAGTGATGTTCAGCGACATGGCAAGGTACACTTAGCAGTGGGGTGAAAGGTCAACATTTTCTAAAGAAGATTCACAGCAGGTGATTTGTATTTGTGTTTTTGCTACAAAATATCTAATTAAAATAATCTGTTGTGTATTTGTAGAAGGATGGGTGTGAAAATTAAAAATAACTGAAGTGAGGAAAAAACTGAAACAGCTCAGCCACTATATTATACATCTATATTTCACTGTATACTTAAAAAAATATATATATCATGGTGGGTGATTTACAGCATCTCCATCTTCCAAAAAATCAACATGATCAGTAATCTTTAAAATGAAGCAATCTCAAAACTTGGCAACAGGCACTTTAAATCACTTTCCATTGCTTCTACAACATCTAGTCTCGGAGCTTCCTGTTTTTTTTTTTTTTATTGAAAAGTCTATTGGATAATTGTTTCCCATAAAGGCAAAACATTATGAAACTATTGAAAAATGGAAACGTTTAGTTTGGCTACAGTTGTAGTAAATTAGGTGAAATTGAAAGACATGTACTGTATAAGCAGCACACACGCGTCACATTTAATTTCTTTACTAGATGACTCATGCTAGAATGAATATATTAATGTAGTTCAGTTTCCTGTCATTTGAAACTGTTTATCTTGAAGGACATAAAGAATCTACATTTGATAATTTTAGTTTTGCCTGTGAAATAATATCTACCTCCACCACCTTGTGCCTTTAAATGAATGCAAACCATTTGAAAACTTTTAACTAAAGATACAAAAAAAAAGAGAGAAAGAGAAAAAAAGAGTTCAGAATAGATGTAGTTATAGAGGGTATACAGCTTATTGCCATAGTGATGAAGAATGATAGGACTTGATTTACAGTAAGTGTTCTGACCATAGCAGTCAAACACAGAATGAATATTATATTTCAATCATTCTGGCTTTCAATTGGGAATATTTGTTTTCTTTTTTTTTTTAAAGTGTATATCTAACACATACTGTAGAGCCAAGTAGTTTTAAAGTATATCTCTTGCTATTAAAGCTGACCGTTGTACTGAAAAACTGTGTGGTGTGTATGAGCAGAAATAAGAAAAAAAAACCACAGAGCCAATCCACAAAATTGACCACGGGATGACCTGTATATTGCCAATAGCTGTTTTCTAACATGGATAAAATGTTTTTGGTGTGCGTTTCCTTTAAAAGAACCCCCAAGTACTTGTTTCTAATACTTCCACAGTACTGGGAAACTGCCAAGTTTTAAAATTGCCACCATCAATCAAGAGGTTTTAAAGGATGCAACAAGCAATTTCATGGATGACTTTTTTCAAGTTCTCCAACATTATTCCCCATCAGCCCCATGTATTACAGTGTTATTTTTTTTCTCTCTCTCTCTTGATTCTAATGCCCTGACAAAAAAGAGTCTCTCAGTGCCCCCCTCACATATTCACGTCCACTATGTTTATTTGTTTTTTTTTTGCTCTTTTAGTGTTAACATTAGCTCAAACTGATATTCATATTCCCATTTTGAACCTGGTTCATCTCAGGTGTGGAATACATTAAAAGATCTAGAACAAGAGGTGTTAAGTTATGACAAGGACTACACTTTACTTAAACCTCAGAGGACTGAACCTCGTCCTAGATTTTTCAGATAATGGAGGACTATAGATGCTTTCACAATATTTTAAAATGCAATTCCACACTCTATTGTTGCTGCTCTTGGGCCCCATTTTCATTTTGAACAATGCTTGGCTTAACAGATGTGGGGCAGTTTAGATAATAAAAAGAGAATAGATATCAGTGGTTGTATTTTTGATACAGAATACAACCTGCCTGTTTGCCTGCAAGCTAAGTACTGTTCATCACTGCTGAGGTGGGGTATAATCATTTTACCTTAATCACTCAAGGCTGAATGCATGGATGCCTGAAATATGTACTGTAAGTTAAAAGAGCTGCAGACAACATATCAGTGTTTAGTGCTGCTCAGACTATGTCTAAAAATGACAAAAATACTCCATTATTTATCTGAAAATTGTCCTGTAGAAAACAAACAATAACCAGTCCTAGTCATTTTTCATGGCTACGCTCAATGCCACTGTCTTCTACATAGCTTGCCACAATAACAAAAATAAACTAAAAAAAAAATCATTTAAACGCCAGTGCCCACACAAGTAGGACAGCGCTGTCCCACTTCACACTTGGAAAAAATTGGATTTGCAATAAACCAAGAGGAAAACGCATTCAAATTATTGCGAGGGATAACTGTGAAAAATGTGTGATTTCTGCAGCGAATGGGATATTTATCCAAAAGTTTATTTATATATATTTTTTTCCCCAGACAGTCCTCAAATGGCTGTCTGCTGCTGGCTATATCTTTTCAAAACACAAGGTAGCCTGATGCTTACTCGGAGCACCTTAAAGAGATATGGGATCATTGTCTTTATCCCTGTGACCAGCAGCTATTTTAGAATGTAACTGACCTATCTCTGCACTGATGGATGCTTTGATAAACTGCAGATGATCGTTACAACAATAACCTCACCACAGCCAGAGGTATTACAAAATATATTGGCTTGTTGGGTTTTTGTGTACTTTCCTACTGTCTTTCTGTATTGACATGTGACTTTTGTAAGGGATGTGATCACCAAATATATAAATAGCTTTTTTTTTTTCAGTTAATGCCTGCAAAAGCATTTGTACTTTGTTAATGATCTGCTAGTATGGGCCAATCACAGACAAGACACTTCAATAAACTTTACAGTAGTTACTGATTTTAAACAATAACAAAAACTTTCATTTTCTCCCTCCTCCTCCACAAAAAAAACCCCCAAAAAACAAAACACTTGTCAGGATTGAAGTTTTGTACAAAGGCTTTTATTTTTGATTAATCCAAACTTTTTTCCATAATAATTATAGGTGTCCGCACCAAAATTGCTTAATTTGGGCGTTTTCTTGTTGGTTTTCACAAACTGAGTGAACAGCCGTCAACACCTGCCAGCTTCCTCAGCACACAGCACAAGGATAAAAAATTCATTTCTCTCCTCTGTCCTATGGCAGGCTGACATTATGGTGTCGAAGAAAGTGCCTGTTAGGGCCACAGTGCAAGGTGACAAGTCTAGCCAGGAGCCGTCATTATAAGTCAACTGAGTCAGTCTTGAACCAAGTACATTTTTATAAAATGGAGGTAGGAGTACTTTTTTTTTTTTTTTTCCTATCTCTAAATGAACACATCCCTGTTGCAATTATCAGCACTGATTTAAATTGCACTGAATTAAATAAATCAACAATGAAGTCTTGCAACTGTACAGTATGTTAATTTTACAAACGATTTGATGAAGCAAAGATGTCCCATCCTACCCACTCAATTTCAGGATATTGTCCAATTATTCTCACTTGTCATTTATCCTGAGTGCAGTAAAGAACACCTGCTCATGGATAAATGGTGTGGTGCGAAATCTGCCAATGGACACACTGACAGTGCTGCTGACAGCCTCTCTGGAAGGTGATGACAAGTAGACACCAAGTGACAGATATTTGGGTGTTTGTCATCTCTGTGGAGCTGACCAGGCACTTTCATCTTTGTTCTTGTGTTTTTCTCCGCCTTGTCTCTGCTCTCTTCCTCCTCTTTTATTCAGATGATACAGCATGTTGTACATGCAGACTTTAGTTGACAGGAAGTGAGTGGAACAGCACACAAAAGATAGTTTCATATAAATATAACCTTCCACTTTTTAAAAATGCATCTCCTTTGTGTTTGAGGTTACGACTGTGTCTTTTTTTATAAAATTATCTGCTCCTGTGATCGATTGGTGCTGTTTTAACTAGCAACTGTTGGTAGCAACAAAGTGCACAGTGTTGAATGGTCATCTGTTCCTCTGGAGACCTGCTGTTAATGCCACCACCTCATTCATCTTCACAGTCCATGCTGGTCATTTTCTATTCATCAAGTGATTATCATTAGAGTAAGTGGACTTTTGTAACTCTGCAGCGCGTAGGAATCGAATGGTTAACTAGATGCATTATTGACAGATTTTAATTGTTGAGGTATGAGCAAGCCAATTACATTTGCTGTAATGAGAGGAAATTGATTAAGGCAGGCTCGTGCATCCACAAGAAATTGATGAAAGAGGAGGGTCTGATCCTGTGGGTGCAGCCAGTTATTTTTGTGATTATTTAGCACCTTCCAATGAGACAATGTCACCTCACCGATGCTGTGTTTACAAGGACTATGTAATCTATCATTTTAGCATCATGATGGCAATGTGTGCATGTGCAACACACACCCTAGAGGACATACAATGACATATTTTGGATACAAAAGGGATAATGTTTATAGAAAACTGGCACTTTGTCCACAGTGCCAGTAATTTACTTCCAAAAGCAGAAGGGAAGTCACAACATTTGCCTGATTATGCTTTGATTTTTGGCTAAAATCAGTTGCAGGATGGCATACAAAACATATATTTTAGTTACCAAACGAAATTGACGTAATCAACATTGTAGAATAACTGTGTCCAAATAAAGCTGTTCAAGCCAACAGGAAAAATATGCAATATATACCACAAACAACAAAACTGTGACCCTAATACTGTGTCGCCTTAATATTTTCATAATACACCCCCCACCCCACCCTCAGAATTTCTTTCCCTCCATTTCCAACCACATATTGAACTGTACTGTATGTATACACCTTCACATCTTTGTCCAAATGCTGACCTGTTTTCTGGACTGTGGTGGATAGTTATCTGGGCTGTTGGTTATGACCCATACAGGAGTTGTTCTCACTGTTGGCAAAATTAGAACAGTGCAGTCAGGTGTTGCTAGTGCACCTTAAACCTGTCAGACAAAGAGCCCAGCACTTTTGATTTGCCCACTTCAGAAGCTGGACCAGGATATGGAAGAAAGGTAATTTGCTGATACCCCATTTTTCCCACAGTTAACCTAATTTCTGCATGCGGGGCAATTTTTCCAACCTGTCCAGAGAGGGAACACAGTCCAGCCAGCTGAAAGTACAAGTATGCATTGATGCCCCTCTGGGCCTGCCAACACCTCTAACCTCTAAGCACTATGTAGACATCTATATAATAACTACTGCAGACTTGTTAATGTAAGCAAACTATTTAAACTGCTGTCGTTTTTAGAAAAATCTCATTTAGAGCTTCGTGGCATTTGGGGATACAGAGGACTGTGGGAATGTATTGCATATAAACATCCTCTTAATATAGTATTTAGCATTTACATATTGTGTCGACTAAAATCATCAGACTCTTCTTCAATTGAACATCACGAGGAGAGCCTCAATCCATACAATTTTCATCTCCATTTCATCATGAATATGTAAACTGAAGCTATTTCCCTAGTAAAACATGATCCGTAGGGGCCAAGGCAGTGTGATGAAGACTTGTGTCAGGCCAAGTGAGCTGGAACTGATGGTGCACATAATTAATGGTCTGAAATAGACTGAGAATTAGTGCTGGGCTGGGATGTTAATTGACTATGATACTTGGGCTGGTGCCTCTCAGCCTGAGGCTCTTACTCTTTTCTCCCCTGCTTTGCTCTATCACTTTGCTTCGATTTTTTGCTGCGTCCTATTTCTTCCACTTCTTTTTGCTTTCCCCTGATTTTGCCTCCTACTCAATTCCCCTCGCCCATTTTCAATCTCATTTTCCATGTTTCTTATCCTTTCCTTGTCAGTCTTCTTTACCTTCAAGGTATCTGGGACTTCAAAAACAGAGGGAAAGACATGTGACGCTCATTTCTCATGCCGAAACAGCCACCTACACAAACTGTGCCTTAGTTGACTCTTATGGGACAGAAAAAGAGACTGCAATAATAGCAAGTTGTATCACTACTGGGATAAAATCTACAAACATACATGATATAACAGGGGATTTTCATAGTTCACAGTGAATGGCTAGCATAGTTTTATCTGGATATCACCTGTTTAGCATCCTCTTCCATAATTCATCTGCTTAAATAGATGACCTGCGCAACTCTGGAGCAAGAGTGTGAGAAAGGTTGTGTGCTTTGATAAATATGCAAACAAACAAGGTCATAAATAAGGTGGATACAGCAGTTTCCACCAACTACAATTTCCCTTTCTTCTTCCACAGATACTTTCTTTTAACAGCACCACATGACACATCACTATGACAAGTAGATTTTGTTTGCACCAACACAAAAAGAAAAGAACAATTGTAAAAAAAAAAGTACTAAAGGAATAAATACATAAACAAAATACACTACTGATTTGAAAATATATCCTGATGTGATAATCATGTTTCTTAAAGTAACAGCACAATTTGAACTGTTTTCCACCTTTTTAAATTCACTGAAAAAAAACGACAATGGTTAACAATTACACATGATGACTCAGAAATAGAGAGCGGCTGGTACAACCAGGCATCTACCAGGTATACAGAAATGCATGACCTACCACTTAATGTGCATGGATTATATAAATAAGATACTGTTTATATGACAGGTCTATTTACTATGGAATATTGCTAGTCTGACAGTTTTTCAGCAGGATTTTCAACTGCAGCTTTGAAAGAACTGCAGCCTGTATTATGTAGTCTTTAACAGATTTTTATTAGGTCCAAGGCAGGTATTTTTACGTGTGTGATATACACATTCAGTTCAATGATAACAGAGCAATTTCAGAAAAATACAGCTCAGCTGGGGCAGTTCAGTTTTGATAATAGAAAATCAGACACTGCCAAAGCTTCTCGGCCATCATTAATCTCCTGCCCCAGTGCTTGACTCACAGGGAGGGACTAGTGATGGAGAGGAGACGAAGTAGATGGAGAGGAAAGAATAGAGTTGAGTGAATGAGAGAAGTGAATTAGACGGAAAGAGGGGAAGCCAGATCAAAGCAAGACTAGAAAGATGAAAAATGTGATTACACAGAGGAGAGCTGGCAAAGAAGAATAGAGTAGGCAGACTTAGATGGAAGCTAAAAAGAAAAGGAATTCAAGGTATTAAGGTAAACAGCAGGAGATGATCTAAAGGGAATGGGCTGAAGTGAGAGAATAAGGTCAACCTCATTGCTCTATCAGAGATTACATTGTGTCCAGATGTCTAGTTGTCCACACACAGATAGCAATCACCAGCATCCGCATGCCCCCACCATCACAAGCCATTACTCTATCTCCTGTCCACAGATGCCTGCACCTTGGTTACCCATATTACCTCTAAGATGATCCCTTGGACTTCACACTGTCATAGAGGTCTGACTTGTCACCGCACACGAACATTAGCTCTGATATTATTAAGTAGGCTTTTTGTGTAGGAGGCTGTAACTACGGCAACCGTTGGCCAGAGTTGAGAAAAAGACTGCCACCGATGTGAAGTGCTGAAGGACAGGCTGACGATGGAGGCCTGAGGTTGTAGGGCTGAGGCTGTTGCCGGCTGTCAGGGTTTAAAGGCTTCTAGAGTTCTAAGACAGCTCAGCATAGTGAGGCATTTATCATCAGCAAAGGTAACTGGCTTCTCTGAAAGCAACTCAGGCGAAAAATGAACAGCTGCCATGAACGCACTCACAAAGACCCCACCATTCTTTCAGTCTTTCACCGGCCTCATTTCGCAGCAACAGGAAACAAGTCTGACATATTGTCATTCAAATACATAACTGCTGTATAACTGCATACAAAGAGCTGTATTTGTCTGTCTACATATTAAAATGAACCTTAGAGGAAAAAGAGAGGGAAAATACAGTCCTGGTCTTTGTACCTTCCAGATCAACCACACCGGCAACCAATAAATTCCTTGAAAAATAGATACCTTACATACTTGAAATGAATATAAACTCCCCAAGAGGTTACTAAGGTATTCGATTAACTCCACCATGCGTGTTCAGTTCATGCGTTACACTATTTTTTATTTTTTTATTTCTTTTTACCTCCTAAACAATCAGTTCATGCATAGTTGGTTTTATAGATCAGTCGATCACCCGTAGTAACTCACTTGCTTTCTTTTCAGTGACAGTTTAATTGTATGTCATTTTAACAACTCATCCTGTTTGCTCCAGATACTGTGGATTTTTGTTTCTTTTTTTTTCCACTCTGATGGCCTGCTTGTACAGCTTACCCTGATCATTTTGGGTCTTACTGATGCATATGTACTCCTAATACAATTAATTTCATGTCAGGTAATTATGTCAGTATTAAAATAATGTTCCAGTTTAAAAAGTATTACTTTATGTTCAAAGTTTTTTTTTTTTCCCTTTACAACTGCTCTTGAACTAGACAGGTATTTGAATTGTACTTAGAATCAAGTATTCATTCTACTTGAAAATCCCGAACATGAAGCTGCACACTAAGTAAGTGTGCAACAATCAAATGACAGACGGATAATTTCTATTTTCTTTTAGTAGATGTGGAGGATCTGCAGTGTTATGACCATACATACTATAGAGAATAATATATATGGAGATTGTTCCTTATAAAGGATAAAACACTTGACAATGCCCACATTATTTATGTAGTGTACCACACATTATTCTACATTACAATTTCAGCTCTTTTTCCATTGAAATAATAACTGAGGACACTTTGCTTTCAATTTGCCATGTTCACCGCTTCAGTACCCCCCCCCCCCCTTCTCTACATTTCTCGATGGAGGTTTCATTACTGCAAGAGCTGCATGTGCATTTCACATCTTTATATTACATATATTATACTGAGCCCCTTGCACAGAGATTACTTTTGGGTCTTCAACATGGGGGCTTTAGCCATGTGTGTGTTCTCCTAATCAATCAGATAGTGGTAAGCAGACGCCTTCGCAGGAAAGTAGAGAATGTGTGAGGGTGGCTAGTGCATCCAGTGACCTCTGCAGGAGAACATTTCCGTCTTTTCCCTGTGGTTGCTTGACACCTTTACTGAAAAAGACGCTTATTTCAGATGGCAGTTCACTTCCCTTCCACCTATGAGCAAAAACACATTAATTTCAACCCCCACATTTTTTTGTTATATACCACAGCTTTAGTCTTTTCTTCCTGTCAATGTCCAGTTCATGGTTTCCATATCTCTGTCTTATTGAAGCTCAAACAGAATGTGGGCCCATTTCCCTGTGCAGCACAGAGTGTTGGGGAGGGCTGCAGATTAAAAACTCTTCCCCTGGGTGCGCTCACCAGGCTGTTCAGCATTGCTCGCCAGGGAGATTCACTACATACATTCTCTTTTATGGCCCTTTCCTTATTCATCATAACACAGCTTCAATTTTATTAACTTCTCCAGCCAAGCATACATCTTTGCCTGAGCCATCAGTCTTTTTTCCCTCTCTATTTCTATCCATACACCACCTCGCTCCACCCAGTTCCCCATGACACTCATAAGCATACACACACAAATGCATAATGTTATTCTCTTACATGTATACAGATTTAACACTGCGGAAGACAGGTCTTTATTCTGCTGTTGGTTCTGTGCTGTTCCCCAGCTGTGTCTTGCCTCAATACTGTCTCAGCCTCAGCTGGCGTCCTACACAAAATGCTGAACATAGAAAACAGTCAGAGTGAGGCGTCTAAACTTTATTTCATGCTAACTGAAAAGATTGGAAGATTACTGTGACACTATACAACGCAAATGTCTCTTTACTGTCACTTTGTAGCTTAATAAAATAAAAAAAAAAAAAATCTCTTCTCCTGTGTTTTTCCCCTTTTTCTTCATGTATACATTTAAAAAAAAGGTACGGAATCCTTGTTTTAACTCCTCTGTTTTTTTAGCAGACTAATGCAAATTCAAGGATATGTGTTTCAGTCTTCCTTGAAACTCTGCTTGTTAAGAATTTGCATAAACGGATGGAAATCTTAGCTGCTGCCCTTGAGAAAAGGCACCCATTAAATCGCATAGAACATCGTGAAAGATAGTGCAGGATTTTTCAATTATGTCATTATTTATGTATAGTAACTGTGAGGCTTCCAATATCATACTAAATTGCTAATATTCTCTTGCATAGCAGTACGTCGAAAAATGCATCTTTGCACAGTTTCAAGATTAGAGATCCAGACTATTTTTAGTGCTGTTTTTACCCTTCCCGTAGGCTGTGTAAGTGCTATACCAGACACTGCAAGAAAAGAAAATTTCACTGGTCACAGTCTTCTACACCATAAGAAAAAAGCACATACCCTTGAACCCAACAGGGAGGTAGTGTAGCAAGACCACTAAAATTGCTGTGATGACTTTAGTAGAGCTTACTAACCATGTCTGCATTGCACTCAAAAGTCAAAGTGTTAGAAAGGATGCAATGTCGCAGTCTTGGTAGGAAGGTGATGACATGCCGGCCATTTTGACGGAGGAGTTTTATTTCTATTTTAATTGTTTAAGGTTATAAAACAGAACATGAGGGAGTATAGGTAATCACTGAGGGTATTTGCTCTTAAAGTTTGAAGAGAAAAGAAAAGGGATGTGATTTGTGCCAAAAAAGTTATGTTTATTGTGCAACATATGAGATAAATAGACATCTGACCATGCAAGTGCTCTTGCTATGTTTGTACTTCACTCTTTTTAGCCATGACACTGAATTATTCAGTAATGCAACTCTATAGCAAGACAACAGGAAACTCTCTGTACTTGATGCATAATGTGATACGGGGGGGGGGGGAGAAACTGTATATGTGTTCAAGTGTGTATCTTATTTGTGATTTGTGTAGTACTATAGATAAAGTATGAATGTCACTGGCTAATAAAGTCTTGGAAGTTTCAGCTGTCTCCTATGAAACATTAAACAATTACATATATTTGTATTAACATTAAAATATGTAAACTATTATGTGAAATTTCTACACTTGGACTCATTAACAAACTAATTATTCATTTGAAACAAAATGCAACACTATCAATAGCACTTTCAAATGTTAATATAGTGAGTGGTTTGTTTACTTGATGTCGAAATGGCATCTTGGTGCTTTATGGACTGTCTAGAATGTTCCAGAGCAAATTAGTAATACGTGATTAATATGTTTTTGAAGTTTTTATGATATGGCATTCATTTCCAAACACTTTTGGACTGTATATTGTGTCTAATTCACATCTGTCAAGGCACCCAGTAAGACTAGGCCTTTAATTATTATTATTTTTTTGGCTAGTTCTGACCTACTAAAGCAACATGACAAACTTCACATGCTCATTTAAGATCCAATCATATTCCACTTATCAAGACACTGACCAGTGCCTCAAGAGAACGATAACATGCCAAAGATTATCTGCAGTGACTCATTAAACATTCATGGTTTGCCCAGAGGTATCGTTTCCCCAAAAGGAATTCAGTACAAAAAAAACATTCATCATCAAGGTGCTGTCCAGATCATAATGAGAAAAGCCAAAACAGAGAAGAAATTGTCGTTTTCAGACTATTTTCTACTTAAGAGAGAGGCAATTTATTTCTCTAGAAGGATGGACCACTTGTGACATTTCATCCAGCGGTTCTAGACACACACACACACACACACACACACACACACACACACACACACACATTTACATGTCTCATGAGGACCAAGTGTGTAATCATTACTTGTCGGTAAAGTAACCATGAGGTATTTTTCCTAAAAACTACATTTTCTGAAAATACAAATTCTAAAAATAGTAAAAAAAAAAAAAAAAAAAAAAATCTAAAAAGGTATAACAAATAAATAAGTAAATATACAAAATGTATTTTTAAATTAAAAAAATGTATGAAAAAAAAAATATTAAAAAAATGAAAAAGTAACCCCCTCTCAAAAAAAATTTAAAGTGGAAAAATCTAAAACGATATAATAAATAAATTAATTAATTAAATGTACTATATAAAGAAAAATTACAAAAAATATTATATATATCATTTTAAAGTAAACATCTTCATACATGTTTTGCTTTGCACCTGTTTCTGTCATGCTTTATGGGGACTTTCAGGAAAAAGAGTTATAGGGCTATATCATTTGCATACATTTTCATACTTCAAACAGATGTATATTTTACTCGTGGGGACCTACATTTATATTTAACCCTCGTGGGCACCTGCATTTTGGTCCCTATATTGTCACAGGTCCCCATGGTGTGACTGTGTAAACATATCAATGTCCCCATAAAGATAGGGATACAAGCATATACACACACACACACACACACACACACACACACATATATATATGGCAGCGGTTGGTAAAGTCTGCAGAGATCCTTTGAGATGCTAAATAGCCAGACTTACAGCTGCTACTTTCTGTGTAATGATATGTGGTGGTCCTGATATAACCCCACCTACTGTACGTACCCTCATGATGGAGCCAGAATGGGTGAACACATGAACATACACACAGACACACGGGTAAAATTCTTCTGTTCCAATATCCTACTATATCATTTCTTCAAGTAAATACTTCCATTGTTGCTTCCCTGTGTGATATTGCATTTGCTTGAATGGGCCCACAATATTTACCGTGCAGCCAAGAATTGTTTCTCAACGCTAGTCAAAGCAATGGGCTGTTTTGCCAGAAGCTATTAGAGAATGATCTGTTTTTCACCGTGAAAACATGTGCTTCAAGGATGCCGATTCCTATCACAAAGAACATATGAGGTTTTCAATTCATTGCATTATACCGACAAAAGGGCTCCTCCACTCAGGAAAGATGAGGTACAATTACTTTTCATTTGTTTATTACATTAGGAGACATTTTCAAGGAAATTAGTATTTACTATGAGCTGATTTATGTGTTTTATATTGTACTGAAACTAACAGAACTGATGCTAACATAATACCGGTCAACTTCCCATTATAGCTTATCTTTTGGCATCATGATTACATTGATTTGACATTTAAAAATGACATAACCTAAATGGGAAGTGGCATCATCATCATCATCATCATCATCATCATCATGTAACAGCCTCCTGGAGACTTATTACGAAGGCTGGGAAAAATACATCGCGAGTTATTGATTTTCTCTGAGAATGACAGCAAAGCATGGGCAGCATCCTAGATACCAGTTTGTACACACATACATGTCCTGCTTGACCACATCATCATCAAAGCAGGAGATTTGTACTGGTGTATATGTAGCGTAGTTCCTTGTCCTGGCCTGATAGATGGGTCACAGGCCTAAAATGAGCACAGAATGTAGAAATAGGGGTGTATGAATAATAAAAAGGGATAGTCGTGCCAGATCTTCTGCGTGCAAGTCTAATAAAATGCCTCCATTAGCTGAGCTATCCAGGTGTAACGCAGCCACGAAGGCTGGATATCCAAGCAGAGGGGATGCGCTGGAGCCTTGTTATGGTGGCAGCAAATCCAAGCCCACTCTACCAAACATTAATCCATGTGATGGCTCAATAGACTCTTTATGTCTCTGTGTGTATGAGGGTTGTGTGTGTGTGTGTGTGAGAAAGAGATGAGGCAAATATTTGTGTGGTGCATTTTGATTTGCACATGCATTGCTGTCAGTGCCTGTATATGCATGTGCTCAGACTTCTATGGTTAGCTATAGGGCACTCTCTATGCAATGATGTAATCACTTCATCATGATAATGGAAATTGGATTTAATTTTCTCTTTTCAGCCGCTTGCACTCTGATTCAACCTAGCTTCTGCTTTGAGGGTAAACTTGACGGTAAATGATGCCTTCTGCCTGTCCCTTATTCAGCCCATAAACACAGATCTTATTTGTAAAGGTGTTAAAATTGTATAATTAAAAACAATAATTCACTACAGGTCGTTATTGTCGCTGCTAATTAAGCTGAGCTTACAGAGCAAGGTGTGTGCTGTGGTAGCTGTTACAGGAGATATATTACTCTGTAGTCATTACTCTGACAATGTGGAGGGCATGTAGGAGTCACTTATCTTATTTGTGCCTCACCGAGCAAGCTGCTTAGAGATCAGGACAGATCTGGACCGCTGTGGAGGATAGTGCAATCTTGCAAACCAAAAATAACATGGTCTAGTATTTTTTTTTAAATAAAAACCCTGAACGGAAGATCATTGCAGGCCAGGTTTTATGTTGAAACTGGCTGTATAAAGCATCACCTAAATGCAATTTCTCACTTGTCTCTTTCCTTACCCTTTTCGACAGGGAGCTAGAACTGTAATTTTGTAAATCCGCCCAGCAGATCAAAGTGCTACCATGTTCTAATGGCTGCCACCCACCCGCCATCCTCTCCAGTGGAAGAGCACCATCAGGACAGTGCATCTAAGAAGAGCCAAGACAGCCTGATTAATCTTCTAATAGTTCCAGACAGAGATAAAGGCTGTAGATGCAGAAATGGAGAAGGGAAAGGCATAAAAAAAAAAAAAAAGTTGCATCACAGTTAGTGGGGGGAAAATGAGAAGAAGACACAGAGAGGAAACCTGATGAAAATGGCTGCATTATGTCAATGTAGTGACTGTTACAAGTCTGAGATGGCTGCCGCGCTGCAGTCTCATCTCCTGCCCTTCTGTCTTTCTCGTCTCTTTGACAAACTCTTCAGAGGGTTTGACAGGATGATAATAACTATCAAAGCGATTCAATAAATATGTGAAACAAATCAGAATACAAGATAAAACGAAAGCTACTGCCAATTCCATTTTGACAAAGTGACACGCCTGTGATGTAGACGCCATTTCTGAGAAGTTATGGGAATTCAGAAAGTAGACAAAATGAACGATTCAGACCGCATCTTTCAACTGACAATTTCACAAAGTGAAGTCTGTGTCGACACAATAACTGTTAAATCCGTAACATTTATCTAATCGGAGCAAACATAGATACTGTACGTCTTATATCCCCACAGAAAGACAGTCACATGACTACAGGACACCTACTGAATCCTAATACTGAGTGTTTTTGGTTAAAAATGGCTGATTTGGTAATGTATTGTATAATCTCTGTGTATGAACGCCTCAAACATCTAAACTCCCAACAATCAAAGACAGTGTGTTTTGCGAGGCTTCTCTGTCCATCTTACACACTTGAAGGAATATCAAGTTATGCAAAGGCCTGAGGCAATAAATATGCAAATGTATATATGCAACATAAGATGCTGCACAACATCATTGAATGAATGTGAGCCAAGACATGTATAATACCATATGAACAGCTGAATATGAAAAATAGCTGCTGTGTAAATATGCCTATATATTACACAACACATTTCCCTTTTGGTACACCACTTATATTAATAAATGTGGTTATATTGGGCACATGGAAAATAGGCATTATGCTTGTTTATACAGCTTGCATTACCATAATCATTTCTCTAGCTTGTGTTGGATGCCACCCATTATTATGCTAGTGAGATGTGACAGCAAATACTTTGACTTGATATCACAGCTCCTCCTCTGGCGCCCTGTGGTCTGAGATAGTGACAAAAAGAGGGATAGGATAGTTTGAGATTAAATATGGTAGCAGCTATCAGGCAGGCTTTTTTTTTTTTTTAAATGGTGACAGTGTCATTGCTTGGTTTGGTAAGTGACAGTATTGTTGGACAAGCCACCCACATTTTTATGCTCAAGTTTAGGGTCAAACAATTACAGAACCAGATGTGGTGGTTCCAGGGTAATAGATATGATAACTAAAGTAGAATAAAGTAGAGTTGGCTAGAAGTCTTTTATGATGCAGCTGCTATGGCCTGTCCTAACACTACATGTAGAAGGTCAACATGTGTCCTATTCATTTCCCAAATTAGGTTTTTCTAGCTGTTTGATAGTCTGCTCATTTTGCCTTAAGCATCTCTTCTTCGCTTCCCGCATTACAGCTACTATTTGGTTTGCATCTTATTTTTTTAACTGTTTCATTCAGTGTTATGATACCAGTTCTGGACCATTTCCCCAAGCATATGCTTTTTACTGGTGATAATTGTCAAGGTTTGATATTTGGTCAATTCAACACAATAACAGTTTGTAACCTAATACAGCTAACACATTTTTAAAATTGTATAATTGTAACCACCAGTCACTTTTTTTTTTTTTACACCAATTACATCAATACTCTCACAGTAAGTGGTACACCTGGGTTAGGAAAACATAATGGATATGGTCCAATATTTCCTACAAACACAATACCAGTCTGAAAATACTCAGACCATTAATACATCATTGCAGTTTGTGCTAAAACTTAAGAGGATGAAACTGCAGACTGGACTTTTGAGTCTTAATGCACTGGGTTTGACCTATAGCTTGTCACACCCAAGGCAGTAGAATGAAGCAGTGTATTGAAAGGATCCTCAAACTGCCAAATGAGTGACTGTCAGCTTTTTGTTTGTCTATGACAGCATCTGTCTTCATTCAGGACTCTTAAATTCGCTTCGAGAACCAATTGGAAATAGTTCTTTTATTATACACCACCCATAAGTCCCCCTCTCATCAAAGCAGGGCCATCTTTTATCTGGAAGATGACGTTTCCATTAGGGTCTGCCAACTTCTTACTGCTGCTCTGTGAGTTGTGGTGTTAGGACAGAGCAAAGTTAACCAGCACAACAACAGGTTCTCTGTAGCTGGGATGTGCACAGGCCTTGGTCGTGGTATGACACCTTATCAGATTCTCACCTGAACACACAAAGGCGCTCACTTTCACACCCTCTTTAACTCTCTTTCTCTCCTTTTCTTACTCACAAAAACTCACAGATCTCACATAGTCAGACAACAGAGATGCAGCAAAAAAAAAAAAGACAGAATTTGGCCAAAGGGAGTGTGCCTGTCAGCTTTTTCTCACCATTTTCAGTGTCTCATCAAAGGTATGAGAAGCCCATGAGGTTCATCTGCTAATCTGGCATCACTTCCAGTCCCCAAACACAAAACTGGGGTTGTTTCAAAGACTCGATGCTGGTAACTCTCTCCCCTCTACGTTATTGTCTTCATTAATTTTATCTCTTGAAGCAGCTCACATTAGCAGTCAGGTGCTGGTTTTAAAAATCGGGATAATGTTAAAGCACCAGGATACATTCAGAACAAGGGCATTTTTTGCACTCTGCCACATTTTAAGGCTGTGTGTTGGCCTGGCCCGGTGATATTGTCGGTGCTAATGAGGACATTGCTGTGCCCGGTGTGTGTGGGTCGGCAGAGACATACGCTCAGGTCCCACTCTGGGAGTTTTAATTAGATCTACATTATCAGTCTGTCTGTCCACATCGGCCCTATCAGCTTCTGTTTGGATGCATCATAAATCATCAGTCTAATTGATTGCTTAAGATCTGTGCTGTAAGTGAAGCATTTCATTCATCCCTCATATTCATAAGACTGAATTGTAATTTCTCCTGGTCATCATTTATATGTTACTAGTTGTTTTCTGTAGTTTCTGTAGCATTTCTTATTATTATTTTTTTTCTTTTTTCCTTCCTTTATTTCTTTGGATGGCTGGGGCAAAAAAAAAACAAAAAAAAAACCTATCTACCATCATGATCTCATCAGGTCCAACTCCTTGACCTTTGTACTTTGCTGTAAATGTCAGCTTTCTTTATGAGGGTTGTGATGAGTTTATCGAATAACTCACGCACACTAACACGCACACACATACGCATACATATGGTCATGCCACACATGCATGCAGCCACGGGATCTGTCCTTCACAGCCAACTATAACTCTGATTTCTAGGTGTCCATTGAAAATTCATGGTCCCCAGTACTGTCGGGCAGCATAAGAGTCCACCATCCTCAAGAGAACACCACAAATAAATCAAGATTTCATGGGGATTGAAATAGCTTTCTGCAAAGCCTTACAGACCTGCCAGACTTTACTGAAGGTCTATCCTTTAATTGAATCTTTGAGCTGGCTTATGTAAACTTAACCAGTGCCTCTGATTAGTATGTAAATAACACTGGACAGCAAGTGTAGTAAAGTCATTCCACATTGTTTATGTCTACTGTACTATGAAGTGGGTGTCAAAATGGGCCAACAATGTGTCATAAAAATGTGGGTAATACAACGTCCACCATATGCTGGAGTACTGATATAATCTCGGGCTGTTCCTGATTCAGCGTTCTTCTGGAACTGTGGTTTATAACAGGAGGAGCAAGCGGGCCAAGGTGGCAAGCACTACTGCCATGATGATAAATGTCCTGCATTAGAACTGTCTGGATCCTTGTGTCCACGTTGGTCTGCAACTCCGCCTAGTGGATCAAAGAGCTGAGGGAGGGAAGCGATGGCAGGTAGCATAACATTTCATGTTTAACCTACTTGTTCTTTTTTTTTTTTTCTTGCGTTTTCCATTGACTGTTGACATAGATAATTTAAATGAGGGCCAATTAAAACAGAATGGCATTAGAACAGTGACCCATATTATCTCAGAGAGCAGAGATATAGAGAGAGTTGGACACACAGACTTATAACAGATGGGAAAAGAAAAGAATAGAATAGAATAGAATAGAAGAGAAAAGAAAAAGAAAAGAAAAGAAAAGAAAAGAAAAGAAAAGAAAAGAAAAGAAAAGAAAAGAAAAGAAAAGAAAAGAAAAGAAAAGAATAAAAACTTCTTATAGTAAATGGATACACCGGTACATGCATGGCTGTGTTTTTCCATGTATCCGTGGGCCACAGAGACACCAACAAATGTCACAGAACTGCTGAAGAACCGGCTGTACCTGACAACCTGTCAGTAGTTTTCCCTAAACACTGACAGCAGAAAAACGCTATACACAAATAGGCCAGATGGGAATTCATGTGTGTCCTTTTTCTACACTTAATCCTGCCACCTCTCTCATTTCATCTTATCCTTCTCATCCCCTTGTGCCAACATCAGGCTTTTCTTTTAATGAAATGTTTGGACCCTTACGCAGTCTTTACTCTTTACTCTTTTGAGCTTCATCCTTTCTCTTTCTTCTAACTTATCTCTCTGTCTTCCCCCTCCTTCATTGTCTTTGGATCTTTATCAGTCATCTTGCAGCAAAAGGTAATAAAAGGCCAAAACATTGAAGGAGCTTTACTCTACTTTGTCATTTTGTTCTCTCCCACCCTCCTTTTTGTCTTTTATTTTTGTTTGTGGCAGCAGACCTTATCAACTAGATGGGTGTGAGATAAGCCCAGTGTGGTTCTTTGTGGTGAAATAATACTACTGGGCGATAAGGCCCTAGGGGTGAGTAGTCCACTGTTACTTCTCTCCTCACGCACTGCCTTTTTCTCTTCCCGTGGTATGCTGGGAAGTCCCAATGGGGCTCAGAGATAGCAGACTTTTCTGTTAGGTTAAGGTTCTAATAAAATGTCAACTCCCAAACTTCAGCACGTAATTACACGTTCATGCTGTAAAACTATGCATGACATCAAATATTTACCTATTATCAGCCTATAACCCTTTCTGTTTGTTGCGCTGTCTACCAATTTATTCACTGTAGTTTCTCAAATGTATTGGTTAAGGGTGACATTTGAAAATGTTATGTCCTTTGGGAAGAATTTTGACAAAGATAATACAGAAAATCTACAACTAAAGAAAAATGTATAGATGTAATAAGGAAAAACAGTATGGCGATTTAGATTACTCCAGCATTAACACAAAAACTCTCCCTGCCATTTATTTTATTGCTTTAAGACTCACAAGTACTTGGCTCATGCCATTACTTTGTCTACAAGACCTATTAAGATTTCATGAAGTGGTAACGATTATACAATTACTTGCAGCTTGGAAATACCATAATAATGGGCACCGCAAATACAGGTTTGTGCATTTATGGAGTAGATGTTTATGGATTAAAAAACAAACATACATAGACTGGCTAAGCATTGATTTGTGTTGCTATTGACTAGGAAACGTAGTGGGTGACACAGGCGCTCAATAGCAGTTACATTTTCATATAAATAACAGCGGCTTTCTGGCCTGTAATTGCCTCAGAAATGACTACAGGGATTAAAGAGTGGGCATGAAGTGACGTGATATTGATTGCAAAAGTTACCCTTTCTGAAGCCTAGCACTATAAAGCATCAAGTGGATGATGTGTCCAACAGAATGGTGTTTCCTAATTTGTCAAAATATGTATATATTTTATTCAAAGGATGGCTGCCTTTTTAGTGTTTACGTGTTTTTCCTCCAGGTTTGTAATCATAATATACTGTCAATGTTTTGCCTTCATACCTGATCAGATATTATAATGCTTCAGTGCTGAAGGCAGATTAAAAATTTGACTTTGAGTTTTAAGCTCAGTCTGGATCCAGCAGAGACATGTAATTCCCACAACAATTTTCTACATCTTTTATAGCGACTCCTTGTCAGACACAAGGCTATTTCGCAAAATGCACTGGTGAATTAAAGAGTTAAGGAGAAGCAGATACTTCAAGCATTACTAATTTATTAGGCCAAGTGAAGGGAGGAGGCGACGAGAAGAAAATGAATTAGGCCGCACATGCACTTTTAATTACTGTTGTCAAGGTGTTTGCTTTGCCCTTCTGGGAAAAGCAAATCAAACCATCACTCATCACAACTACTTAGAAGACCTGCAGAATAAGCCATAAAGTTTAATACCTATCCTATAGTGCTACATTTACTACAACATAAACAAAACCTTCTCCCCACGACATCCCACTTCTCTCCTGAGATAAGGCACGGTGCATGGCTGATAAACTGAGCAGAATGAGGCCACAGATCCAGGGGTGCTCTTCTCACCTCATATGCTTACCTGAGGGATAGAACAGGACAAAGGAACAACATGAACCTGTCTGTTTGATCTCCCAGTATGAGCTTCTCTGAACATGTAGTTGCTTGACACGTCATGGACTGTTTGCTCTTGCACAGGCAGCTCTGTTGGTCTTCACTGCACAGCTCTTATTATAGCAGAGAGGCAGGGAAACATTTTCATGCACATGTGCACACACAAAACACTTTGTTTGATGAGGCTGTTTTATAAGCTATCCATGACCAGAGGCTCAGTTAAGAGTGCTTGGCTGCAAATGTTACTCTCTTACAAGACACTGGCCAGACAGTTCCCTTAAAGCAATAATAATGAGGAAACATGTACAATAAAAATGTAGATGTTGTAAATGTTGTAAAGCCTTGCAACATCTAAAGTTAATGTCGAACTCCGCCCAGTGTTTAACTGTTAAAGCTGTGACTTCACTCATTTTTCATCAGATTTGTAAAACCCCCATCATAATTTATGTATCCCAAAGCTCTGCGCTTTTCCATGATTATAAACCTGAATGTGAACAATTGTGATATGTACTCCACCATACAGAATCAATTTGTTGATGGGGCCAGTATATCAATAAGGCAATAATGTTCCTTAATAAATCTTTTAGCATCCCTGAGCAGATGCAGGCATGGGCTGGGCTACATACACTTTTAAATATTAATTTAATATATATATATATATATATATATATATATATATATATATATATATATATATATATATATATATATATATATATATATACATGAAATTATATTTAAACAGAAATTAGTACATGAGTACAGTAACAATAAAGTATATTTATTCAGCAGTTTTTGAAATTTGTCACAACATGCATTGTGGGAAGATGAGCTCCATGTAGCCATATGGCCGGAGTGACAACAAGTACGTAAACAGCATCAATGCTTCTTGCTACTGCGTATGCGTGTAGCTCTACTTCCCACAATTCATGTCTGAAAATGTCCGAGTGACCTACCTACTCTGTTTGTAAAGATATTTATTCTTTATGGTGGAGTAAACTTCAAAATTGTTTACCATGAGGGAAGAGATTCAGGTGTATATTAATGGAAAACCTTCTGGATTCTTGATACTTGACTTGTGTTTGACAGATTTGATAAAAAAAATTGCAGACATTGCAAGTCATACGCAGCTTTTATGTCAAGCTCTGCCCCGTGTATAACTGTTAAAGTTCTAATCTTTATCTTCCTTAGTTGGACCTGAGTAATACTGACTTAGCTACAGTATGGAGGAAATATGGAGGGTCACGAAATCCATTATTCATAAACAGGGGACAAGAGGAGGATGAGTGTTTCTGCTGACAATGTGGTTGCTCTCCCTGAAGCCTGAGACATTTTAAAAGCGGATACCGTTCCCCACCTCACCAACCTCAGTCCAGATTGGTTTCAGTTGTGCCGATTTCCATACGTCCATATGATATGTCTTGCCTCTCAATCTGCAGCTTCCTGCTGCTCATTTACTCTTAATGTTTTATGAGTCCATGCGGTTTATTGGTGAAAGCAAACTGTAACATTAGTGCAGTATTTCCTTGTTCCTGGCAGGGCAACAGACTACTCAATAAAATCAAGCTGAACAAATAAAAAATAGTCAGATAAAATAAGAATATAAAAAAAAACAAAAAAAAAAATCAATCACAGAGTTAACCGAGGTAGACCACCAACAGCAAACACAAATTCACCCAACCCAGCGTGGCGCAAATGTTTCCATAGTAGCACATGATTAAAAACAGCGGAATTATATTTTAAACAAGCTGCGATGCAAAGCACTAGGAGCTAGAGAAGAGAGCAGAAAAAACGTAATTAAGTTGACCAGAACAAGGGGAGCCATGTGTTTAATATTTCATACAACCCCACGCATACAGTGCTGTGAAAGCCATCAACAATTGGGCACCAACAATTATAGATTCATTAGTTGAGAAGAAAACTGGAAGATTTCTCTTTGCCAGGCTTATATGTAAGTAACTGTATAAGTAATTTCAGATTTGGCCTGGTCTAAATTAGCTTTGCTCTCTGCTCTACCTTGTCTGATGACAGCAATTTCATTCACGTATAGTATATGTGCAGTACAGTGTGTAAACACAATGGATAATGTAGAAACATGTTTTTAAAACCATTACACTTGGCTTAACAGCAAGTCCAATTTACTTTGGTATTAATCACCATCAATAGAAATATTATATTATACTATATTATAAATTACGCAGGTACCTCATACTGAATAAGATTTTGAATACATGTTGGACTCTACAAATTTCACAACAAAATGGCAAGATTTGTTCTTACAAGCTCTGGGGAAAATATGCTACATATGTGTTTGCTGGGAGCTGCTGTACTGTAGCGAGAAAGAGTCGAGCTATTTTTATCCCACCCTCAGGCCAGGGGCAGCTGTGTCAAAAGTCAACAACTATGGTGACTCCATGCTGAGCTTCTGTCCCAAATGCGCACAAAGACACACACTTTGTCATCTCCATACATATCCACACTGATAGAATGATATTTGACTTTTAGTATTCATTTAATCAATTTAGACAATATATTTCAAAGGAAGAGCAGGGATATTAGAATGACCTGCTTATGGGAAGACACAATAAGAATTGTGTATGAAGGCTGGTGCAATATGAACAAAAGTCACCCTTCACAATGTAACAGCAAATAGAATGGCAGCGTTCTTAACCTTATAACCCACGAAAAAAGTGAACATGTCTTACAGTGTAACATTGACAGTGAAATCAAATTTACCTCATGTTAGCCATGGCAATATTGCTCTGTATGAGGGAGCCCCATAATATATCGATGCAGAGCTTTGACAATGACAACCAGTACTCACTGTGATTTGTTACACTAATAAAAGTGAAGACACATTATTGTCTTGCCCTCTCAAATACACAGGTCTTCTTTCTCTCTCTCTCTCTCTCTCTCTGTCTCTCTCTCTCTCTCTCTCTTACTCACACACATACACACACTCATTCCTCTTCATGGACCACTTGGCTTTGTAGTGGCAAAGAGCTTGAACAAATTGAGAAATGATTGGAATTGAAAGATGAGTAATGGTGATTCTAGCGCTGTCCCTTCTCAATATGGAGATGATGAGATTTGATTCTTTGAGGTCAGGTACATCATCTGAGCTGAGTGGATGCCCTGTCTATGACTAAAAGAGATAGGAGGCTATTCACTCTCACATACAGGCTTTTGCCACAATCGGTCATTACTGACATAAAATCAATTATATATTTACAGCGCTATTATCGTACATTTACCACCATTCAGTGTCGGTTAAAAAAAATTACAGCTCAAACTCTCTGTGTTAACCATATAGGTAACCCGGGTGTATGATAAAGGAGCTACTAAGCATTGGCCCTTCTTACTATTGTCTCCATCCTGTCCATGTTTGTGTGACTGAATCAACACTGTGGGACTAAATGAGGTCAATGAATCTCCCTGTCCATTCCTTTTCACTGCTGTCTACTCATCACGGGCAGCTATTAACTCATTATTACAGTGCCATTAGCCAAGCTTTGCCACATACAGTATGGCACAGCGAACTACCAGATACGCTGAGCAGTCAATGACAGTTCTGGTTCCTGTGACACTGAGTGAAACCAGGGAAAGGATGGGGAGGGGGGGTGAACAGGGAACTAGGGAAATAGCATCTGGTTATGAATTTAAATGTGGTAGAAGTGGCCAACTTTGGGAGGCTTGTGATTATGCACTACTGACACAAAATACAGTTTTATCTAGCATTGCAAGACTAAATAAGAGTGAATAAAACGAGACAAAAAAAAACAAAAAACAAGAACTTATAATAAAAGGAAAGACAAATTATACTGGCACCCTACTGATGATTACATGCTCTGCTGCTTTTAGAAATACTGACAAAATGAAGAAAGTTGTCAGGTCTGGAGTTAGGAAACTACTGTAGTCAGAGCAACTTGTGTCAGCACAAACATGCTGAAAAGTCAAATCACTTGTGAGATGGATGTGTTTACCACTGGCCTTATGTTCATTAGAGCATGACAATTCAAGAATGAATAATAGGACAGGGAATAGATCTGTGTTTGGACATTTTTTCCCCCTTTGGCTCAGCTTTTTCTTTAGGCTTTACATATTTTATAAAAGGCTGTAAAGGACTAGCATGTGATTGAATAGCTGCACATTTGTAACTTTGAACTTAAAAGTTGAATTCTGATCTTTTTATAAGCTGGTAAAATATGGGTCTCGCCATCTCAACTTGGTTTGGCGTCTGTTCTCTCATGTTAGGCTCGAAAAATCTGTTTCACACTGAGTTGAGATGGAATGATTTTTGTGCAATTTAATTACAATTTCAAATTAGACCTAATGTGTTCTTTTTAGACTTGAATTTGAATATATTTTGTTTGATAGTGAAGATACGATTTAACTTTAACTGTTTTAGTTCCAATACAAAGCATTATTCTGATGTGCTGCACAGATTGTGGCTATTGCTACATTTGAACTCTTGTACTTTTAAATACACAGTGTTATTGAAAATGCACAGCTTTCATGCTCATAAAACCACACTATATTAAAAGCAATTGTCTGCATAACAAAATGCAAAATATAGTCACATAAAAGTGTTATGTTTGCATTATGGTAACCTTTAACCTTTACTGTGTATATCTTATCAGGGGAAGTTGGCGGTCAGACTTTAGCTCTACAGTGTGACAATTTACAGTTAACTTTCCCCCTGCTCTTTGTTTCTCTGCTAACGTCAAGTTTTTAGATATATCTGGAAAGATGCTCTGGTGCTCTGGTGTAAGACTAATTTGAGAAAACCAAAATGGATCTGAGTAAAATGCATATCATCACCATGGCTGTGTAAGCACTTGCTTGGTCCTATACTAGGGTTGTTACCATAGCAACAGCTTATAAGGTGAAAAAAGTGATTTCCAAATTGCAAATTGGGATCTGCTGAAACACCCAGCACAGGAAAAAAAACAAAAAAAAAACTATATATATTACAGTGTTTATCTGGAGAGGAAATCCAACCCATAATCCCCACCTACGTGCAGGCTGCAAACCAACAGTGTTTTGCTCTCTTTACCACCTTAAGTGAATATAAATAGAACGTGTATTACTATATTATGTTTTCTTTCTCTGGAGTCTTGGTCATCACTGACTGACGTGTTTCAGCCAATTACAAAACACAGGAACACTTTATATGAGTGAACCAATTGGGTGTTGCATGCAGGTCTACACTATGGCTGTGTGCAGAGTGAGCATCAGAGGTAATTACTGGGTCTGAGACTTTAGCAGGAATAGTGAATAAGAATAAGAGCCTTTCCCTGGGCAGGTGTTTTAATAGGAGTATAGGGGATAGCGTGACTTCTATTTTCTCTTGAGAATGGCTCCATCTCTCCCTGGTAACCATTTCACCTGTAGCATCACATCAGACTGAGCAGTTGTCACTTAATGAAGCACGCAATTGTGCATAATCAGAACCCCTGCAGTAAGATGAACTGCAAAAACACATAAAAGATGACATTTTCCTGCTCCAAAATGGTAAGTCAGACAGTGGACCTGGTAGTCTCTATTCTCAAGCCATTTTACATGATTAATAGGGTAGAGAGCAGGAATTGAAACTGCAATTAAAGGTGTCTTCCATCAGAAGAACCCCCTCTCTGGTAGTCAGCTAAAGGAGGACCGATGGGAGCATTGCTTCACCAGAGAAGTCATTATTTCTTCACCATCCTTTCTGCTCTATGGAATATATTAACTTCAATGTCGCTGTCTTAGCAAGGGTGCCTTCATTGCTTGTTTTTTAAAGGGATGCATGCAATTAAAAAGAAGGGAAAGAAGAAAGTGGTTGGAACAGTCCCCAACCCCCACACAGAGATTGAGTGCCAGCACAAAACAAGCTCAGTGGGCCCCGTGGGGCCCCTGCCTGAGAATGAGAAGAGGCTCTGATAGTCACTGTCACCGCTGCTCATTGACAAAAAAAAAAAAAAAAAAAATGGATGAAAACAACTGCAAAGCCTCTATTTCACTGAATAAATGGCTTCCTAAAAATGTACAGATTTCCAATAACAGGAACCCACCCTTGTTTGTGGAGAATAAAACACATGATGCTTTCTTTGTAGGAGGATAAAATACCTCAACAACATCAAAGCATGGTCTACCCTTCTATTTTACCCCATGCCAAAATTATAATTCAACTACACAGTAACATATATTAACAGAGAAGGTGCTGCAAAGCCATATTATACAAACTTTGTTCCATTTCTTCAGTATGGATTACCCACCGCACAGAGTAGGGATCATTACATCCATAATTCCCTCTTTTGCATAATGTCATTGTGAATATTTCTCAGGATTTTTCTACAAAACAATTAATTATATATATGTTGCTGCTTTGTTAGGGCATATTATCATGTGCAGACAAGTTTTATAACCATGTTGGATCCTTGTTCAAATAACCTTATGAATGTATTTCACCTTAGTCAAAGTGAATGAAATTGTGGCGAATCTTCGTAATTGGAGAAACGGCAGAAACATTATTATGAATCCAGTTCTTATTTCACGTGTGCTACAGTAATGAGCCTGAGGAAAGTGATTGTCGTACATTTGATGGTTCACCGACTTCACAGTCATTGTCTTTATCAGCGATAGAAAGGAGAGGCGGGGGAAGGATCACAATTCCTTTGAGGTGCATTTAAATCATAGTCTCCGTATATTACTCAGAAAATTCCCTCTTGAGAGTGTGAGCTGAGATGGCGTCCTTCAAGCCCCGCTGGGTTTCCTGTCATCATGAAATGGGAGCAGGAGATTAGGGGGGGTGAGGGATGTAGAGGATGGAGAGGGAGGGGGGTAAATACTGAAATCTGGTCTAATCCCATCTCATACAGCTGAAGATACACTCCTCCTAAGACATTTCTGCTCAGAGCTGAAGTAACAGAAAGGAATGAGGGGAATACCATTGGGATTTAGTGTGATTATACATTGTTTATAAAAGTACACATCTTGAAATGAACTCCCATCTACATATATTGTTTTGTATATATTCATCACCATATCAGGTTTAGTTATTCCATTTAGATTATAGAAAATACATTTGGTCAAGGTGAATAAATCTGAATGGTTGCAATGCAGATATACCAAAATTGGATTTAAATGTATCCCAAATGTATTACATTTCAATATTCTTTCACAATAGTTTGTAATCCATTAGAGGAATAATTCAGCCACGTAACTTTTTGCAGGTGACTGGGTGAATGCGGCTGTTCTTACATAAAAAAATTGCATCAAAGTGACAATTTTGCACAGCTCATTGTGTTTAATGGATTGCTATAAAACACATCCTTTCCAGTATAATTAATGAGGAAAAGACAGAAGTGCGAAACACTTCTTAACATATGTATTGGAATTTGATAATATGTTGCGAGTACATGTTCTGCTATTTTTCCACATGATCGCAGATAAAATGTCAGTAAATATCATGTTATGACACTTAAATGTTACAACCACTTAGGCAAACACTTTGAAGAGGGTTAATACACTTAGAGGAAACATTTATTTGAATACTTCATTATTTTAAAAAGAGAAATTAGTTATATCAAAATATGTTATTATGATGTCATTGTTATCCGTAATTACCACTTACAGCATTTAAGTCAACTGTGTTCAATTAAATAGTCTATCACTAGTTATGTGTGTGTTTTGTGTTGAAAATACATACATGTTTCATACAGGTACATGTATGAAAATCAGGAGTATAACATTTCACACCTGTGAAGCCTCTATTCAGGTCTCTTCTCTGTCTCTTTGAAACTCTTTTTTTCCTCACGCTTCTCTCATTTTCTGATGAAATGCAACATTTCACAAAGCCCCTAGATTAATGTGCACAAATAAATAAATAAATAAGGGGAAACATTCATGACTGCTGATGCGAGAGGAGAGGGGATTCTCACAACCCACTGCCCCTGCTGTAAGAACACGCCTTATCAACATTTTTTCCCCTGTAAAATGTCAATGGAATGTGCTACATTTAATCAACGAGGCTCCGCATGCATCAGCTGTAAGCTGTGTGATCTCTCTGCCTTGTTACCTCATGTGAGAGATTTCTCCCCTCTCCCGTGTCAGTGCAACTCAGGTCTGTAACCTCCGGCACTGATCACATGTTCATATGTGAACCTAAAAGCCAGCACACATACTAAGGCTTATTATCTATGACTTTCCTGAGCTCCTTTTCCTTCTGTTTTGGCTCTTACTGTAGGTAAGACATAAAACTGCTGTCTCACACAAACGTACACAGACTATACCTTTGTTTCACCAGCTGTGGATAACATGACTATAGGCGTGTTTCCACTATCAGAACCTCTGGACCATTTTACAGGAACTTCATGGTCTGCAAGCATTTCCACTGAGCGGCCCTATCGGAACTTTTACAGGAACTACCGGAGTACTTACTCCAGGATAGGTGCTTGGTAGTTGCACAGATTGGTTGTCCAAAATTACATCATCAGATTACGAAAAACAACTCAAGTAGTTTTTGTTTTTTTTTTACTCAAGAGTAGTTGTTGGAGGGTGTTTACCACACGACAAAGCAGAATTTGTCATTTTTCTAGCTCTGTGTTTCGTTCATCTCTGGTAGAATTCTTCTTCCAGAGCAACTCTTCTTCTTTCAGTCTCTGATATCATTACTGTGTAAAGCAACAGCACAAACGCAACAAACATCCCAACTTTGTCCGTGTCTACATTATGGATGTTCATCGACAACCGTTTAACTGTTTGACCACATCAACATTGTCTGGTGATCATTTTCTGCCGTCGGTTAAAAGACAAACAAAACCATCCTGCATGAGTCATTCCACTGTACAAACTTTTGCATTGTAGTGTGGGTTATGAAGAGGAAGCTTTGTGATCTCTCCATAGCATATCTTAAAAATGATGATATGAGCATTAGCAATACAAGACGGAATGTATTCATAGCAAAAGTAGAGTTCAATTAATCAATGGTTTACGTCTCGTGCCAGTTTAGAATGTTTACTCAAAACATAAACAAAAGACAAAGCTAGAACTTATATAGCAGGTAGAAACTGGGACAGTAAGTTGTCACCATGAAACCCAAAAGCACGGTGGATGAGGTGTGTTATCCATCTGACAGACCTACTTATACTGGAGGCTGGTGGACATCGCTAAGTTTTTTCACACCATATTTAGCAGCAGAATTTACTGGAACATCTAATGCTTTTTCTTTGTGTGACAGTTTAAAATGAGCTTTTAACATAACATTGCTCGAGTTTAAAAAGTGTTACCATAGCAACTGGCGCAATATAATGACGTCACCAAAAGGGCCATTTCTATATGGAGACACACGCCTGAGAGGACCGAGCTAAACTCATGGCCCGGTCATAAGTAGTTCCCCCACAAAAGTCCCGGAAGTTCTGATTAGTGGAAACAGGCCTTAAGCGTATGTCTACTCAAAGGGGTCTGAATGAGTACGATACTAAAGTTAGCGGCAAATGAATTGTTCAGAACTAAGCGTGCAAATGTGAATGATGTACTAGCAAGTGAGCAAATTTGTATGTATATTAATTCATTGCTGCATTGAGATGAGCTACCTAGCAAAGCCCTGTTGTGCCATTTAATTTAAAAGGGAGCTCTGTCTATGCAAATCGTTGGAAGAGTCATTTTTTATCACTCATATAAAAATAGTGTATGATGGAAATGTCGTCTCTTTTATCCCTGTTCAGGTGTTTCATGTGAGTGGAGAGAAGCCCAGAAATCTGTAGAAAACATGATGATCGCGGTGGAATATTTGCACATCTGAGTGAGCACATCTGTACTTTTACACCCATATGCCAAATAGTCTTCTGGATAACTAGTGAGAGTCGTATTTGGTGATAAATAGTGTGCTTGAAAATGGTTGTACCTATAAACTGGCCAGTTACTCCAGGATTAAAAATCAGAGTCAAAAGGCACTGAGAGGTCTGGGAGAAAAAAGTGAATAAAAGCAAACACAGAGGTGTCTCATACGAACAACTATACAACAAACCATGGGTGTTCTGTGTCCCAAGGACATGTCTTCTTATGTCACTCTGTGCTTACTGTAAGTCTGAATCTCAGTGTGTAGGCAGCTGGGGTTGAGGCTTCAAGACCAATTTGTATGCATGCTGGTTGCAACTTTACTCTGTGTCTGTGCTTGCATGTTTTCATCTTTTAGTTTTTAACCAACAGAGTGAGGACTTTTTCTGCATTGGCTGTTTACCACCATTTCACATAGATGTTTTAGTATTCTCACTATTTCAAAAATGTATCTGTGTTAAAGCATATAGCTGTGAAACTTAAAGTGAAGGGCCAAAGATTGCAATACCTTGCAGCATGTAGATAGAACAAATGTGTGAGCATGTGCGTCGTGTTGCAGTTTTGTTTGCTCCTGGCCAACATCAGGGTTGTTGTCAGTAAGTGGGTGCTAGCAAGAGGAAGGTCATATGGCAGCCAGCAGAATTATGTCCAGGTCAGAGATGCACTGTATGGAAGTGACCCTTATTACAATAGCATTTCCCTCTGTTCCTGATTTGCACTCACACACACACATACACATACATACACACACACACACACTGTAGTAACAACACCTGCAGCAGAGGATCTACGTGAGCATGGCTTTCTTCTTCTGACATATAACTGAAGTACTATTTGGTAATGCAACTATTGGTTGTGCTAGATATTTTTTTGTGGGTTAAAATGAAAACCTTGCACACTGGTGATAAAAAAGTAAAAGAAAAAAACCTAATCAAGAGCGACCTCTTCTAACATGACAACATCCACTCATTAGATAATGGCTTGATGAGTATGAAAATGTGTCAGTGATGTACTGTTGCTTGTAAAACTAGTGCCAAGATGTGTTGAAGCTCTTTTGGTAATGATGAATACTAGATCATTTTACGTCTGATTTTTTTTTTTTTTTTTTGTGTGTGTCCTTGCACTTGTATGTGTTTCTAAACAAGTACTTGACTTACAATGTGTAGCTTCAAGAAGTCTCCGAGACCAGAGGAGCTATCCACCCTCACTAGGACAGCATCCTTCAGGTGTGTGCTGAAACCGATGGCTAGCCGGTCCGCCCGCGTGCTGGGACGGTCATTTGGGGGCCACGTGTATGTGATCAGTCCACCATCTCGACCAAATATGTATGTTGTTCCCGCTGGAGAAAAAAAGTCAAGGAGAGAGAAGAACAAACATTGTAGATTCAGATGCAGTTGCACAGGCATGAAGTAAGGATTGTAAACACAAACATTATTAACATAACAAAGCCAGCATTACTGTCACGTGCACCGGCGGCATCAGTCTGGAGTGTTTTTATTGTGCTGAGTAATGGCTTTGCGATGCACTGAGCAACACATCACTCTTGAAGAGCTCTCAGCTCTATCTGAGGGTTTAAGTACACTTATGTCAATTCACGAGCAGGGAGAATTCAGTGGAAATGAGTGAGGCAGGTTCTGGTGTCACTTTGCTCATAATGTTGCACAATTACTCAGTTTTATTACCACTGCCTGCTTCACCTCTACTGAGGAGAGACAAGCGAATGTTAGCGAATTTGCAGCCATCTCCTGGGTGCCCAGGTAACCAGCATGGCAAACGGGCACCTCCATGTCTCTTGCGGTTCATTAGTGGCCTCAAAGGCAGACGCAGCCAGAAGCATTATTGACTGACTGGTCCAATTATGCCCTTCTGTTGACCTCTAAACCAGAAATTTTCTGTCTCGCCACATTACCTCCATGTCTACAGCAGCCATATGAAAGGCTTCACCATAACCTCACAGCTGGAAGAGTATTCATAAATGCCTTGCTAGTCAGTCACTCTGATGACTGGAAACATTTTTTTTAAGCAAATGAAAGAAATGGACCGTTTAAAAACACGAGTCTGTTTATTTAAATTTGGCAAAAAAAAATACACAATCTCAATTTCTGACGCTTACAAAACCATCTAGCGCTTTCCCATTTCGGAGTTGTCACAGTTGTCTCGATCAAATAACTGCTTTTTTTCTCCCCTTCTAATTAGAAACCTTCATTAAGATAGCATTTCAATGCAATTCGCCAAGACACAGAAAAGTATTTTTGTAAGAGAAAGTGTGTACGTGTGTGTGAAAATGTGTATGATTGGGAAATAAATGCCTGTGAGAAAGGCTGAAAATGAATGCAGCTGTCAGATTAGCATAAAAACAGCTATCTTCATGAAAAATTAGACAAGGAGCTGTGCGAGTGTGCTTTGCGTTTTACATGTGTGTGTGCAAGCGAGAAGGAGAAGCAGAAAGATGGAGAGGAAGAGACAGAGTGTGTTAATATTCATAGGGGCAGGGAGTTAAACAGCCTTAGCCTGAACAATAGATTATAAATCATTCTGACTGTAATTCCAATATTTTCTTGTAAACCAGTTCACGAGGATATAAAACTATCGATAAATTTTGCATTTATTTATATATTTCTGTTGTTTTCTTCCCTCTGAGTTTTCCTCACAACACAGTGATTAAAGTGTGTCACTCTCAACTTCTATTTCCAATTACATTCCCTCATTTCAGTCAATACACACTGTCAACCATTAGCTAAAAAGAATTGCATCATTAATTAACAATAATGTGATTAACAAATAAAGTCGGGACATACAGATCTATGGTGGGATTTATTGTTTTCATAAAGCATAGCTCACATTTGTAAAACATAATGAAATAACCCTGTAAGCAGTCTTGTTCTACTAATGGATAAAGCGTTATGAAGCTTGATGACTTCTACAGAGAAAAATACATTATGTTTAATATATTTCCAGGGCAGGCATCATTTCTTTTTCATGAAGTCTGCCGGCTACCGCTAAAAAACTGTTCTTGTTCCACTAATGCATATCTGATGTTGGCCCCTTCACAGAGCAATTCATGTAGCTCGTGCTGGACTGTTGTCACTGTCTTCAAGTTTTCCCCCAAGCCACCAACACTTGCTCCATGCTCCAGCTTATTATAATTAAGCTCTTTTAAACCATGTCACTGTTGGAACTCACTGGGCCCTTAAGCGTCCATTTTCCCCTCTGTCTATTCATACATTTTGACACCCACTTTATCCCACTGACAGCTTATTTACTGTTAGTGACCTCTAAAAAACACTATAATGTAGAGATTGCTCCTTTGACTAGTGTGTTACACAGATCTTCCTGCTGATGGCCTTAGTCAAACAGCAAGTCCCCCAACATCAAGGCACCAAAGGTCAACAACACTCACTGCTTTGACATGCAGCTTATGACAAAAAAAACAAAAAACAAAAACCAAAACAAACAGTACAAATATATATTCTGAGTACAGATAATAAGGCTTCAGATATGTGGTAAAGCGGTCTAAAATCCATACCAGGATGTAAGACTAGTAGAAACCTCCTTGGGGGGCTGTTGAGGATTAAGATACAAGTAGAAACATGGCTAATGCACACCTACACAGTAGTGCAATGGCATGAAATCAGCAAACACGTGCCTGTGTAACTCCAGTGGTGGGAGTAATTATGCACTGACTTCATATTTGTTATTTGTGTACTCTCCCGAGACACTGGGCCTGATATGGATCTGTTGTAGTCATTAGATACAGTAGTGTCCTGGAAATACTTGCCTGTTTGCTGTGTCTTTAATTTGATGAGAGTTTCAGTTTATTCCCCATTCGCCCTTCGTCTAATAAAAAGCAAATGAAACAATGACATCTTGGTACTATGAGGAGTGTGGGGAGATCCAAAGTGCTTAAAAGTGTGAAGCTACACAACAATGCCTGAAAAAGAATACAATTAAGATTGTGTTGCTCCACGTATTCCCATTTGCATCTCCTACATTCAGATGCATTTCCCCAGAGAGGATGCAGTGAAGAGAGAAAGAGGCGGCGCTTTTTTTTGTTTTGTTGAGCAGGTAGCGGCGCCGGCGGCGGTGGTCTTTCTCAAGGCTATTACACATGATCAGACCTTCAAGATGAACTCCTCAACCACAAGCCTCCCCTGTTAAAGGATAATGAATTAATCTGTCCTCATGTTGGACTACATTGAGTGTTGGCGGCTCTCTGCTGTGTCAGTTAACATCAAAGAAGATAAACATTGGCAGATCAAACACTCTGCTTTCATTAAAAATGTAGCACTATCCCAGGAGTTCTACTGCATTTGGCCAAAGAGGTGTGTGTGGGATAGTAGACTGCAGCATCAAAAACACGGCCTGCATGTTAGAGCCCTCTCGGCACTGACATCTCCCGTGTTAAATCTGTTCCTGTCACGGTGTGATAAAACACAGGAAACTGGTCTATATGTGCTATATGTAAAATAAAATGTGCTGTATCCAAATAAGGTGTAAGAAGAGGCAGGTGTACTTGCTGTGCTTCTTCATGTAGCAGCTGTCGGGTGGTGTGGATTCATAAAGCAGGCGATGTGTTTGAATACAGTGCTCAGCTAAGGTCAGGCCCACAGACTGTCTTTCCTTTGACCTCCAACACAGCCATCATAACGAGCCTCATATTACCACCTCTGCCGAGAAACTGGGGAGGAATCCAATCATAATTACATAGTTGTGATGGAAATATGAAAAGGAGAGATGACATTATAGATCTGCTTTCTGTCAGCACCTAGCACTTGCGTTTCTCTCTATTTGCTGCCAAGGATTCCCGTAATGACTGGTGTGCAAAAATAGATTACCCGAGATGTGGCATATTGTATAGCTTTTTGAGATGAATTTTTGATCATTTCCATGAAACTCTTGCATGGAATTTCAAATAAACATAATTTATCATCCCACTCGTGTCTTGTCTTCATCTACCTCCGTATATTATGTTGTCTATGTGTAACTTCTGCCTAATTTTACAGTGTGAATGAGATCAGCCAGGATGACATCTCTCATCAGTCAAGTTGTATGACCTGCATACGAATGGGAGAGAAGGCAGGAGGTAAAATCTGAATAAATGACTAAATGTTATTAATTTCTAAGCTGCTTCACAGGGCAAAAGTATATTAAGGACAAGACAATTTCTGTTTATCTTTGGAGTTTGTCCCCCCTTGGGAGGAGTACAATTAAAAGCAGCTTAATGATGTCTATTGGATTACCATTTTAGTTTCCAGAGAAATCATTACCACGATTTATGAGGACACTATTATCCAATCAAACACTATTGGTATCTGGTAAAGGAGCTATCTCCAATCAATGATCCTGAAGATTTAGAGCCATGAGGGAAAATTGTGAGTCAACAGGATCAATTTTATTCCCCTCCTGATCTACCTTTCTTACTATATTTCACCTTTTGGGACAATTAAATGGTCTAGTAGTTGAGGAGATGAGGTGGTAAATGGAAGTGGGGTTATGAGCAAAAACGCTCAAACTCATAGCTAATTAAATGTCTTTCCAGCTGCATGTTCTAACTTGGCAGCGATTACAAAGCTGTGAATTACAGAGACAGTGAAGTAGGGGCACCGTTCAACAGCCTTGGAGTATAATTAAATGCTACATCACACCCCATGATCCAAAATAATGATGCCAATACACTGATATTCATCTATAGGATCTAAGGAGTCATGTTTGATCCACAATAATAATAGTCTCCAGGCTTCTTTGCCAGACAAAATTTATCAAATATTATTCAAACCTCTTGTGACATGAACCAGCAATAATGGAAGAAGGAACAAAGCCTGATTTGATTATATAAATGTCAGTGGATTATGTGTCTGAACTATGAGGATATTTTTCCTATTACCTAGTCTTGTAGTTATTTGAACAGACAGACGAAATGCAGGACAGGACTGGCAGTTCTCAATATGGGTGACGATGACATTTCAGATTCAGCTTCTATCTTTGTGACAGAATGTTGCAGTTATACAAAACAGAATCTATATTCTGCATTTATTAGAATATTTCAGAAATTTTTGAGTGAAAGTGCTCTATATGCTGCAGGAAAATGCCAAGTAATCACTGGATTTAATGGGGAGCTTAAGTCTCCGCCCCCTTACAGGACGCTCATGGGGCCTGAGATCAGAAAATTAATGAATGTTATTCAATGGGAAAGAAAATGCTAAAATCATATCTGGTTTGTCATGTGCCCTGAATCACACACATGTTGTACCTCATAATAAATTAAAAATTATTGATGTGTGTTTCACCTGCTTCTGTTAACCAATGGCTGATTTATTTGCGAGTAAAACCTGTTAATAATTTGGACTACACGCCTGGCGCGCATGTGACGTCACATACACGATGCATTGTAGTCTCTTACTAAGCCCACATAATACCTAACGTCACATATGATTCCCATCAAAAATGGGTGGTCTGCCTATGCCACATCAAATATTTCTTATTAACCGCTATCAATGAATTAATTTCAGAGCACTTATCAAACAGAATCAGATCTTGAATCACTCCATTCACTCCCATTCAAATTTTTTGCGAGCTAAGCACCCATGGACTGGAAGTAGAAGGGTGTGACTTAGCCTCTCCATAAGTAAGAATAGTCCTTACTCGACCCCCTGAAAGGCAGGCAAGGGATATTGTTTGTGGTTTGATTTGTTTATTTCTCCACACTATCAGCAAAACTACTAGATTAATTCAATCAAACTTGGGCTTCTAGATTGATAGTGACCCAAAACACACCTGATTACATTTTGGCAGCTGTAGGTCAAAGTTCAAATTTTCTATGAATTTTTAATATATGAGTTAAAAAAATTTAAACTATATATATATATATATATATATATATATATATATATATATATATATATATATATGTGTGTGTGTGTGTGTGTGTGTGTCTGTGTGTGTCTGTGTGTGTGTGTATATTAATTTTTAAAATCTTTTTTCTTCTTTCATTTATGGGTGACAAATGACTAACATGTGTATAAAAACCCCAACCATTTTCTTTCAATTTACTTGAAACATGGCAGATAAAGTAATGGAAAAAATATTAGATCACCCTTGTTTTCTTCAATTTCTTCTTAATTTTAATGTTCGGTACAACTAAAAGTACATTTTTGACAGATAAAACACAAAAAATAGTACATAAACAGTTTAATTTCAGAGCTGCTCCATCCATTTTCCATGGTTTTCTTTATAATAACAAAAATAATGCAAGTTTTTACACCAATAGCTATGGCATTGCACTGACAAAAACAGTGCTTTTAGGCATTATGTGTTTCCTTTTCTGTCACAGGACACACACAGGAGTTAGTACTTGATTACATAACCATTGTTTTTGATGGTCATCAACTGGATCAACGCTAAAATAAACTACAATATGTGGAAGGGATGGGGTTTGTTGTGACTGGCACCACTTGCTTTCCAGAAACAGAAGCAAAAGGTAGATCATTTGTTTCATTACAAACAAACAATAAACCTGTTTAACATTTGACTTTAGTGCAAATTACATATATTTTTTTTTTTTACGTTATACCCATGTAATGATGTTGTCACTTCAACCATATTGAATGTGTGTGTTTCTACCATTTACTTATTTTATACAACACTTTCCGATGACTCATTCAGTGTTGCGGCTTCTGTAAATACAAAACATTTGTTCTTGTACAACAGAGGATGTCTTTCAAGAAAGGCAACGACCGCAAGGACTGTTCTTTCCTGTCACTGCATGGGACTTTGTGTTGGCGACGTGACAGCAAAAGCCTGACAAAAATGTCATACTGTGAACTTTACAGCTCCAAAGTAGGAGGAGAGGTATTAAGGATCACCTGGGATTCCCCTTCACCTTCCGAGTCCACGTCAAAGGCGCATGTCGCACTGCAGTCGTGTTCTGTGCTACTTTCATGCCTTTACCAAGTCATGTGTGCATGTAGAATCTACTCCTACATTTACAAAGTATTTTTGTGGATATGTAGGCCAATTTGACTTTGATGTAATTCCCATGAGCAGAAAAAATAGATTTTTCTTTTTTATTCCAAGTATATCCACATGTGGTGGATCCATGGGAAATGGCTACGGTACAAGTGATGGGTGCATCTACCCCGTAGCAAGACGATGTCCTGTAACTGGCTGTCAGTTCTGTTTGACTCCTCACCTAATGTCACTGAAACATTTCTTTCATTTGGCAATAAACCTCTTAAGACCACAGCAACCCAGTAGCCTAGTATGTTAGCTCCTCCATAGCTAATTAAATTTAAAGTGCCATATATTTGCTCATGGCAATTCTGCACCTTTAGCACAAGGACATGAGTCTCCTCTTGAGATAGTGTTTTGTCACACATCACTTCTATAGTGCTGTTCACATCACAGAGCATTGTGGCACAGAGTGCACTGCTCTGAAAGCCTCATCTAGCCATAATGTATTCTTCCCTGATGCCAACAAGCATCATATCTGCTCTAGGAATCTCTGGTAATGTCGCTTTCCGCATGCTGTGCCATGCATTTCTGTTTGTATCCAATGAGCTACAAAAATAAGTTAACTTGGAACAGAAAATGCATGATTATCTGATTTCTAATTGTAAGGAAATTACAAAAATGTTTTAAATTAAAGTGTCACAAATTACTTTTGCTGGCAAAAACCCCCCAATTTTTTCTGAATTTGTATATTTTCCTCAATTATGCTTGTGCTATTGCAGCCACACTGTAGCTTTTCTATGTTAGTATCTGATAAACATAACTATTTGTACCTTCTATTTATATGGGTGCCTGTGGCTCAGTTAGTAGAGCAGTCCAATGACTGAAGGGTCGGTGGTTTGATTCCTGGCTCCTACTGTGTCCTTGCCCAAGTGTCCTTGGGCATGACACTAAATTGCTCCCAGTAGGCTCTGGCAGCACCTTCAATGGCAGCAGCCACCCACTGGTGTATAAGTGTGTGGGTGAATGTGTGAATGTGAGGCTTTGAATGACAAGGTGTACACAATGTACTATATAAGTGCAGTTAATATACCGTCCTATTTCTTTGAAATAGTCCAGACATAATTGCCATTTTTTCAGGTGTTTCTTGAAAAGGTTTTCACAGTGTGAATATGGTTGTTGTGATGGTGTGTTTATTAAAGATGTGCTGAATGCAGGAGTGTATTCTATAAATATGTTTACACTTGTAAAATTTAATTATTGTATTTTTAGAGTATGGCTTTTGTCTTTTAGCAAGTAATTGAATGGAATATAATGTGTTTAGAAAGGAGAGAAAAGTACAACATCCATATAAATATTTTACTTTTATATCTATTATTAATCAAATAATGTGGTTATGTGATTCTTTATTTATACAAACAACATCTCTGTTCGTAAATTATCTGTTGGACAACAAAATATATTGGCTTGACATGCAGGGTGAATATGAGTATGAGTACGTAAAAAAAAAAAAAAGTAGTACAGCGAACACAACAGCGGCACTGAAAATATGAGCAATTGTTTTCCGTGTTGTTTGGAGTCTGCAGTTAAAACACCAGCATCTACAGTAGCAGCCAGTCCCATGGGTGCAAATGAAGAAAATTCAGCTGGACAATGAAAACTGGAAGGCGAGGTATAGCGGATGCAGCTCGATCCCTGTGGCAGCCCTCCTCTCACTGCCCCCACCCAATCACTTTTTCTATATCTGCTCATTGTTCCAGTGCAGTATAGCTGGGTCCTTTCAACAATTTAAAACTAGCTCACAAGCTTTGCTTCTGGAAAAAGCCATTCTCTATCTTCAGTGGTGTGTGAGCAGCCCTTTGGGAGACTAAAAAGACTATGGATTGTTGACTTGTCTTAATCCTCTCTCAGCACAAACAACTACCTCCCTTATAATGGGATAGGCAGTTAGAACAGAACCAGCAGGCATGAGAAAAGGCTTCATCACAGGTTGAAGCTGGAACAATCCTATACAACAAACGACTGTTATGACAGCAAAAAAAACCCAAAAAAACAAAACAAAACAAAAAGCCTTGTGACCATTTAAGAGAAACGTCAGGGGCTAGGATTCCCTCCACAAAAAAAAAAAAAAAACAAAAACCTGTGCTAGCGTCTCATCTGTTTTACCCATTGCTGTGATCTTGCTATACTTATTGTAGCTATGGAGCATGGAGGGAGAATGAACAATTTTGCCATTTGTTCAATAACAGCTGCATTTCTGTCATGAAATTACCCATAATATAAAAATACTGTATATTGCACACTCTGCCATATTCTGCTTTGCTTCCTGATTTTTTTATTTTTTTTTTAAGTGATAAATTCTCCCTTCAGTCTTTATCAGTGGCTGGTGCTGAGCTATTCTCTTTGCAGTCAGCAGAAAGCAAAGTGGACAGAGGTGCTAAATCAACCTAGAGTGCAGACTGCCTGCTTACTTTGTGTTGGCTTAATAAGTCTGGGCATATTGGCATATATACAGCACAGTCGATATAAACTTTTACAGTTCATTGCCCAGAGACTTAATCTTCACTACTGTCCGATAGGGTATTCAGTTTTATCTGCTGTTTGGCACTGAAATAAAATAACACCTATGGTTATGGCACACCCATCTGAGTGTGCTTCTATGCTGAAATAATTCTTATACTTCATAAGGCTGTGCTTAACAGTGATATACGGCTAAAGAGTTGTTAATCTGTTTTTGATATATGATACATAGGACAAGAAAAAAAAATAAAAGTGAGAGCAGAGTTAAAAAGCTGCACAAATTGAACGGAACAATTTACATTCCTTCAGCCTTCATTCTTTGTCTTCAGGCTAGACTAGGCAAATTGTCTAATTAGCCTATTTCCGAAGTATTGTTTTAACAATATTCAATGACCTATGAGCCCTAAGCTCTGTCTAATGAACACAATCCCAAAGTAGCATCCCTGCATAGGACAGCTGACAGTGTCCAACCTGCCTTCATAAGCTGCAAAGGATTAATCCTCTTCTACTCTCTCTCTCTCTCTCTCTCTCTCTCTCTCTCTCTCTCTCTCTCTGTGTGTGCTTTGCTAATTTGATGTAATTAAATTAAGTGGAGACTAAAAATGGGGCATTGCTGCTTGCCCCCATGATTGGTCATCCTTATTAGACAGTATAAGACGCAGGCTCCAAAATAATCAGAGAAACAAAACCTAATAAACAGAGGTTGGAGAGAAAACATAGGAGCACTTAAGTCAGACCTCAAGGCGAGTGTACAGTACAAAATGACCACATTGAAGAGGAGGAGGAGGGAGGGAGAGAGAGAGAGACAGAGGGAAACAACAGGGAAACAAGGACAGATGCACAGAGGGTTGTAATGGAAAATGGTTGATGTCAGTTTTTTTGCTCTTCAGTCTTTACGAAAAATTACAGAGCAAGAGAAAAAAGCTATTTGTTGCTGCAGTATAATAATGCTGCATGTCCATATGACTAGATGGTAGAGGGGAAAAACAAAACACATACAGCCAATCCTCTGTGCAAACGTGTAATTCAAATGTTGGCCAAACAAAAAGCAAAGGGAGGACTTTGTGTAAAATGTTTTGCAGCCAGTTGATGTAGACAACTGAAGGTTTCTCTGATCTCACAAATAAAGGTTATTGCCAAATCTGTGTCTTCTTTGCTGTTTGCATGCGTAATGCTGTTTGTCTTTCCATGGGTAATTTTGCCAAAATTTTGCTGCAATTACTATGTGTTTCACTGTGTGGGAGCAAATTATATAGGTATTATTTTGACTGATATTGTGATTGCAATATGAATCAATCTTAGAGGGAAAGTCATTTTCTGCTTTTCAGTTTCAGTGAAAAATATAATAACAGTGTTGGAATTTTCACTGCATCAGGGCCGGCCTGGATCAAGATTTTCGGCCGGGAATATCCCGCAGCATCCAGGCCAATTCCAGCACCATGGAGGCAGGAGAAAAAAAATCTCCTCCAAAAATCACACCTTTGGGGGGCATTAGGGTTAGGAGCGGGGCGTTTTTGTAATTTCCTTGTAGCAATTAAAGCAATACTATTCCACTGGCTGTGACACAACACCACACTAATAAACAAATGCATGACAACAGCTCAGTATTTTTCTCTCATCCTCTCCCTGCCCTTTCCATATTTCCTTTTGTCTGAGGTCACTTACATGGTATGTGTTATTAAGAAAATGTATGGATTATTTTGTCAGCAAATGTTTTAGATGCCATCTTAGTAGAGCTAATAAACACTAATATTCAATGTTAAAGTGATAGTCCATCCTATAACTGAAGTCTAAAAATCTTTCAGGCTTCCTCCAGCCCACCTGTGAAGTTTTGCCCAGACCTACTATACACTGTATGCATTAAAATTAACATTACATTTATTAATATGTGTTCATATATACTGTTCTGTTTTTCAGTTTCCCAATATACTGTAATATTGATCAAATAAAACAGACACAGTCAACCTTTAGTGAGAAAAAGTTAAACAATTCACACAATCATACAACTCTCCAATGATCATGAATGCAATTATAATAAAAATAATTGCATAATAATAGAGTCCAAAAGCCCTGTTGTGATCAAAATATTGGATCAATTAAAAACAAACAAACAATAAAAACACTTCCTAAAAAAGTCAGCAGGTGGCACATTTTAGCCAAACATAGCTAAACTAAACATAAATTGAAATAATGCTGAATAGCAAAAAAAAGTAACAATAAAAGCACAATATAAATCCAATATTCAAAAGAAATACAACTATCTATTTTGACCCAAAAATAAAGTGCTATGATCTAAATATATAACATAAATAAACCAAATCCTAAATGCATATGACGCTGTTGCTAGAGCAGAGCTAACAGCAGAGCTAACAGCAGAGCTAACAGCAGAGCTAACAGCAAAGCTAACAAACAGCAGAGCTAACAGCAGTACCACTCTGGCTGCAGCTGGGTTTAATAAACAGCTCAGTTAATTTTCTACATTTCGCCTCCTCCTCCTTGAGCAACCTTCTTTTTTCTTTCCAACTCTCGCCGGTGTCCACCTTTCCTTTTTTTCCTGAGCGCCTAGCGTCCGTCATCCATTATTTAGTTATTGCACATATCCTACTGTGTATGATGGCCAGCGATCTGTCAATGTTACAGGGGCGGGCCCACGGTAAAGCCACTAACCAATCACAATGTGTTTCATTAAAAAAAAAAAAAAAACAGCTATCAATCCCTACTGCTCTCTGTCTCTGCGGAGCTTTGAGCATGTTATCATTGATTACAAGCAAACTAATCGGTGTGTGTGGGGGGGTTAACCTGCCTGCACTGCATGTTACCTTTGGATCTGTTGGCTAGAACCATAGGCAACGCATATAGTCCTATATGGCCACATATTTTCCAAATCCAGCCTTTAGTTGTTCAGTTGGAGATGACATGAATGTGTAGCATGACGACACAGATGGGTGACAAATTAAAAGAAAAAAAAAAACCTCAAAGGGGTAATTTAATCTTTTGGGTATAAAAGACAAGCAATCTACCATATCTTGGGGATTTCAGTGGGTTAGAACTCATCACCTCCATCATCACGACACTAAATGAGGAAATATATTTTGGAGAAATAGTTTAAATCCTTCCAATAAAGTCCATCCATCTATCCATCTATTTTCTGAACCCACTATATCCTCACTCAGGTCACAAGGGTCGCATGAAGCCTATCCCAGCTACCTAATGGTGAAAGCAGGGTTCACTGGTTCATTACAGGGTTGAACATAAAGAGACAAACAACCATTCTCACATTCACACCTATAGGCAATTTCAGAGAAACTAATTAACCTATTAGTGCATGTGTTTGGATGGTGGGAGGAAGACGGGGTACCTGGAGAAAACCCACACAGACAGGGTGAGAACATGCAAAAGGCCCAATTACTGGTGTTGGAATCGAACCCAGGAACTTCTTGTTGTGAGGCACAAGTGTTAACTACTGCACAACCGTGTTGCCCCCATTAAAGTTCAGAGAAATGTTCTTCTTGGTAGTTGTTCTAGGTTTAACTAAACCTAGAACAACTACCAAGAAGACCGATGACCTGGGCAAATGGCAACCTGCACATACTGTATGTTCAGAGAAAAGGTGCTAAGACATGCAATGCTCATTTTTCCTTCTTATACAGCAAAAATCCTAACCTTACCAAGCGTATTTTTCCTATTTCTAGTCAAAATATAATGTTTTAGTGAGATATAGGAACTTATTTTTAGACAATAGATCTTGATTTTCTTGCTTAATCCAAGATTTTATTAATTTTTTGCTTAGTTGAAGGAAAAAATACCAATAGGACAAGTGAAAATTACAATTATTGGTAAGAATTCTTGAAATAATCTTTTCAAGATGTATTGTCTAATTTTTTTTTTTTAATAGCTTACTGAAAAGTTACTCTTTAGGTGATTATGTCTTATTTTAAGTAAATAATTGTGTAATGTGTGTAATTTCTTTTTGAGCATGTGACTATAAACTAGGAAAAAGCAGAAGCATCTGAATAAACAAACCAATACAGTTTGTAGTTTGACAAAAACTGTGAATCAAGAAATCTCCTACATGTTGCTGTTGCACCATATTTTATCTTCACGCAGCTCCTGTGGAGATAAGCCTCTACCTCATCATGACGGGACCCCGGGGCACCCATACCAACCACCCTCGCTCTTCATGGCAGGAGACCATCAATTCATGGTTGAGGTAAAGTTCTGCCCCCTGGGCTGGTAACATTATGCCATGAATGCTCAGTCGACCAGTGTCACTCACACCCTTCTGCCCCCCTCCTTTGCCATGCTCACTTCCCCTAAGCCCTAAGTGATACATGAGCCGCTGCCTTGTGGAGCAGAATGGCCCATCCAGGCAGAGCTGACAAGACCCACTGTCTTAATGGAGCAATACACCAAACGGGCCCTTTGTTACCCTGACCAGCTGCATATCGGCCTCCCCAGCCAACAGCCTTGGCTCTGATAGAAGTGTCTCACAGTATCGACAGCTTCTAATTTACTCTCTCATCATCACTTGCCTCATTTGCTCCTCAGACACAATGCCCTCTTTCTCTCAGTTCAGGTCTGCCATTTTGTTTGCCAGCAATTTGTTGATTAGATTTTTCTGCATCCAGTGTTTAATTTGTGTTCCAACAAACACACATATCAAAGTTACACTTAAAGAAAATCAGACATCAGTCAATTCCCTCCTTTTTCATTTCCAGTTAAAAGCTAGTTTGACTGATTATATGCCATCCGGCTTCAGTGCATTATTTAGTTTCAGTGTGTGTTTGTGTGCTACCATGAACCAACATCACAGCCTCCAAATGGTCTCTAGAAGCTGTTGTCTTCTCTATTAAGGAGCCAACAGATGTGGAGTATGACTGCAGTTCTAATTACTGAAAGAGACAAGTGTGGGGGATAATTACACAGTGGAAGTGAGGCAGAAAACAGAGTCGAGGGCCAGAGCTCTGATCTGAGACTATAGAGACAACTCTGGCTGCCCACTGCCATATGCAGTTCAACCTGCATCAGCAGAAATACTGTCTCACTACCATTTACTGAACATACGCCTAGTTTATTACTCCTCAAGTCTATGCACATAGAAAAAGAGCTTTCTCTGAAAAAATAGACTTCCATAACACTGTACACCCAAAGTACTAAAACTACATTTTATAAAATATTTATTTCATTTATAAAATATTATTCCCATCCTTTTTTTATTCACAGATCACTGTTTAACCAAAGATGGTGTACATGTACATATAGTTCAAACGCATACATGTATTTGATACCCACAATGCACTAGTGCACTATTTTGAAAGTCTTCATATAATATGCATAATATGAATTTAAAGCAGAATATTTGTATGTTAAGGTATACAATTACTGTACAATCATTCAAATTGCAGCCGCAATTGTTGATAAAGCAGAGTTTCCTCCAGTATAGTAGTTTGGTCTTACCTGCCTCCTCACCAGGCTAAAGTGTCACTTAAAAAAAACATTTTAAAGAAATTAAATACAAGCTAAAACTAGTGACACTAAAGACACTATTTAGAGCTTCCAACCTCTGTCTGTCTTCTATGCGCACAGGTAAACTTAAAGGAAATTCGGGGAGGTAGCAGACATGGAAGTTACAAAATAAAAGTTGATTCATGGAAAAAACAAATTTTATTTTGAAGGAGCTTTATATCCAGCCACAGATGTCACTGACCAGCATTGACAGTGTGTGTTTTAGCCAAACATAGAGCCCTTAAAAGTGAGTTTCTGGGTAGATTAAGTGTTTAATCAGGAGTCGGGTTATGGGTCTAATGTACGTGGGCACAGGATTGTAAAGTGGGCTGTACAGGACTCTATAATACTGACTGACTCCCATTGAAGGTGAGTCTGAATATTAATTATTGTTATGTCTTTTTTTCATTGTTTAGTTGATTTTAGCTGAAATTAGAAGCTACTTTACAGACAGAGAAGTCTCAGTTCTTTTCAAAAGCTCAGTAAATGTGATGAACAGAAAAACTGTGAAAAAAGGACTGCTATGGCTGGTTATATAGTATGGATGACTATTATCTACATGTATCAGGAACTACAGTTGACAAATGGCTAGAGTCAGAAGGGACACGTGATTATTGGCTCACCGATCCATGTGACAACAGTGCATGCTTCCATATAGTTTATGAATATAGTTTATCGTGTGTCTAAATGGTGACAGAAATCCATTTTTTTTACTCGTTTTCATTTACTCGTTTTAATCTCTTGAGACCCAGAAAAGTACAAGTTTTGACTTTTTACATTTAAATATTTGCCTTTTTTTCCCCAGAAGCATTTAAAAAAAATTTTATTGAATGTCCTTTGCAGTGAATAACATTTTTTTCTCTGAAATTGTTGTCCCTGAAAGAGGACTGAAGGTCTCAGTAGGTTAAAGAAAATTATACAAATGTATTCAAATATAAATTAAAACATGTGACCAGTGCATGTTGAAGAGTGCACTGTTCTATTTGAGGGTGTTCAAGATGGTTATGGCAGATGGAATTAAAGACTTTTTGAAAGATTGTTTTTTTTTTTATTTTATTTTTTTTTACAAAAACATGGTGGGCCGCTGGTGGGCTGCCCTAACAGTCCTACCACCAGGCTTAGCAAGATTTCTGGCAAAAACCCTGGAACGGTTACAGTTATTCTCCCACAGCCCCCCACTCCCAAGTATTTGTGTTGAAAAAACTTCACCTTGAAAATGATCAGTATACTTACAAGTCTAAATGTTGTGAATAATGTTTACAGTTGTTTTAACCAAACTGGGTAATAATTGAAAACATATAAATATAAAAATTATATTCTTTAGTTGGACTCACAGAAGCTTTAGTAACATTTCTATCACTTTGTCCCTACATGACACTGCTTCATTTTCACCACTTGCTTCTTTTGTAAGCCATACCCAGGAGACAACAAGCGATGCCTTGGCCTTAATTGCAGGATTAAACATCTGCTTTGCTTATTACAGAGTAGCCTCACTTCATAAGTAAGCCTTTACTAAGTGGGGAGGTATTATTTAATTAGCTTCATGTCTAATGGAAATAATATAATGAAAGGAGTCGATGGAAGATGAGGTAAAAAAAAATAAGTCTATCTTACAGTTTGTATAACTGTCTATACAGTCTGTATGTATGGAATATGTTCATGTACTGAGATGTGTATAAGCGGGACCTCTGTAATTTTTGACTGCATTTTATATACAGCATAATATTCTTCCTCCCACTTATCAACAGGCGATATAGGAACCCCACAGGAGAGCTGTAGCATCCTCTTCCTCACACTGATGCCACGTATCTACCAGTAAGTAAATATATAAAGGGGGGGGGGGGGGGGGGGAGAAATGTGCGTGGGTTTGCATTGTATTTCCACAGCATGTTGCAAAATATATGCTAATATTAGCTTGCACTTAGGTGTTAGGCAGGCGTGTTTTTATCAGTCCTTGCCAGCAGGCCTGAGGCTCGAAGAGATGGAAGGAGCAATGAGGAAGGTGAAATCCCACACAATCCTATTAGAGTGGATTAGGGGGCAGCTTTCTTTCTGTTGCCACTCTGCTGCAGGTGAGCAATTGTAAATTGCAGAAAAAAATAGTTATGACATGGTTGATTCTTATTGAGGTCTCCTATTGTTACACAGGGCAGCCATTCATTCTTCAACCTTTTATATTTTATTGAAACTGTCATTAAGCCAACATACATGATATTAAAGTTGTTAGGTAATGATTTGTAAGCTAAGAATAATTATAACACTGTCAATCAAACCACCCACACAGAGGAGCTCGAGGATAGAGGTTTTTTTTTTTTTTCCCCCTCCCAAAACAGCCGTGAAATTTAAGTAGAGGCTCATTATCGATTGGGTGATCAATGGCAATCATACATTTTCGTCCTCTGCAAGCTGGCTGACACGGAAACCCATCCTCTCTGGCCTCCCTTGTGGTTGAGGTTATTGGTCCGTAAAGACAGAAAGATTTTACCCTCTATACTCCGTTTTTCCTCCACTGACCTTTCCTAGCACCAATTAATCCATCAGTATAGATGACAGCTGTACATATGGACGCTTATATTTTTATACCCTCCATATGCATATTTATTTATTTTTTATTTATGAGCCATTTTAATTAAAGTCAATGATATATAACACCGTGCAAGAGAAAGATTTCCCATGTGTAAATTTGCATATCACTTCGACTGCACTTGCACTTTTTGGTTTTGACAATGATTCAACTTGATCAAAGAGATGAAATATGATTTGGGAAAGTGCTGCTCTATGTGTGTGCAGTGAGCTTTGTGAGTGAATGTGCATAAGTGTGTATTTACAGTCTTGACTGGCAGAGAGATAGCTTCTGCCTCATTATGATGACAGAGAATGAGGCTTCTCCGGGGTGACTGAACTCAATTCAGATTCGATTTTTTTTTTTGTTTTAAATTGCAGGCTTTTGCATTCTTGATCTTCTCTTTTTTCCTATTTATTCATTTATTTATTTATGTATTTGTTGCCTTTCTTATGCTCCTTCCATGAAATTGAAAGTCAATCAGAATGGATTGCTAAAATCTATTTAAGCTCATTGATTAGTATGTTTAACTTCATGACCTGCAACAGTTTTAAACTAAATATTTTATTTTTCACCAGCTAGCGTGGAATCTTATTTTCTGTACTCTATCATTCTTAATGCCTATTCACGGTCATATATTACCCATACTCCTCTTATTACTATTCTTGATATCTATTTTTTCCAAATTTCCTCAGAAATGTGATTATACAGTACAAGCAATGCTGTTTGATACAGAAAATAAAAAATAAATCAACAGCATTTGTTGTAGTCTGTCACTGTGACATATTTATTAATATGGTGAAATACATAATTGTATTTTAAAACACAATGACCTGTACTAGTGAATGCCTTGTTGTTCATTGCACACAATATCTTATCATTCTTCGTACATTACAAACATTTCTATCTTCTCTTTATGTTTGTTCATAAAAGCAACATATTTTCACATAATAAATATATGATAGATACACTATATTCCTGTATCTTTCATATTCTTTTGAAAAGTCTTATGTAATTGCTTGTTGTTTAAACAGGAAGTGCAAACATTTGGTGCAGTCTGTCACCGTCAAGAGTTAAATGATTGTGTTAACCGTGCCATCGTGCTTTGAAAGATTAACAGCTGTGTGACTGTGAAATCAACACTGCACGTGAAAATAAATAAATAAATAAATACATTCAGTTTGCGATACAACACTTATCTTCTGTTGCAGGCATCAACCATACAATTTATTATTTGAAGTAATTTTTTTTTTTTTTTTTTTTTTAAATTACCTTCTGAGAAAGAAAGCCAGAGGTGTACACAGACAGATGGACAAGAAATAAAGACATGGCAGAGGAGATAGTGCTGTTGATGATGATTCACTAATTGCCTTATGGGTAAAGCATTGCCTGACTCAAACTGATCCAAGACCTATGCATGTACGGGGCGCAGACACCCCCTTAAGTCAAAGCAGGGGGCTCTTTTTTTTTTTTTTTTTCCTTCTTTTTCCCCGTCTTCCAAGTCTCTAATCCGAAACCGGACACATTACTCAGCTGACCCCTCACTGCCCACCGCACGCACAGTCAGGTCTCATTTCCTTTCATGCCAACCATTGCCTGGTCACCACCGAAACCACACAGACCACTGCAGGCGTAAAAGTCTGCCCACTCTGTCTGCTTGGATGGGCTCTATAGACCAATAGACCAACACGGGGGGACTGGGGGTGGGTTAAGCACAGTGGGCAGGACGAGATGAGGTCCACAGAAAAGCAAGACAGACTCCAAAGAGGACGAGGAAGAAGAGCAAATGTATATTATAAAATGATGTGTAGGTTAAAGACCTAAACCACAAGAAATTTGAAGAGGGTGTTTATGTTCTCGCACATCAGAGGAAGAGGTGAATGGAACGGCTGATGAAACGGATTCACTCTTGTATTTGTGGGTCAATAACTGCCTATGCTCCCTCTAGAGCAGAGGAACATGTACTCAGATTCTTATCAGGGCAGCTATCATCTCCGCTGCCTCACAGAAGCATAGATACTGTCATCCTCACACTATCACAGAATGACATCAACTCCGAGACATGGGAGTAATTATATTATACAAGCCTGCAACAAACCGCCAGCAAGGCAACATCAGAGACCATCCGCTTGCTCCCTCCTCTGTCCTTTTCTCTCTCTCTCTCTCTCTACTTTCTCTATAGTAAATGTTCAGCTGTTTTTCCTTTTGTTTCTTCCATCTTTCTTTTGCATTTTTTCCCCCTCCTCCCTCATCTCTTCTCTGCAGCAGTGCCAGCATAGATGAGCACTGTTTCTAATCCATTCAGCTATTAGCTGTGAAGGTGGAGAGCTTTAAAATTGATTCTAATCACTTAAATTGCTTTGCTGACTTTGATCAAACCACCAAGTTTTAAAAATACAAAAGCCACTTATGCAGCACTCAGTGAAGCAGGTGAAGGGAAGGATATTTTTTTTTCTTTTTTCCTCCATTTTCTTCAAACATGTTAACTGTATCATATACTTAACATATGCCTAGACCTTCATTTACCACTACTAAACATATCTAGGAGTAGAGAATAAACCAGCAAAACACAGAAAGTGCAGTATAGCTTAGATAAAAAAAGGCACTACTGAGGCATCATAGATCACTATCTAAGGCATTTCCCAGTAGAAGTGAGAACCAGTCAATGTAATGGAATCCACACACACACACACACACACGCACACAAATAAAAGCTGCTTCTACACTGACCGCTGCAAAGACTCATTGTTTTAACTAAAATGCTTTTCCGGTTAGTCTGATCATCTATCTGCTCTCAATAAATAAGAACAGTACGTACAGAAGAAGGTATGATAACCTAGTTATCCTGCATATCGAGTATCATATCCATCTCTGGGAAAAGAAAACTATCACCTCTGGGAGTCTATTGATGATGAATGGTATGTCTGCTACTCAGAGTTGATACTGTCTGAACCTCATTACTGTTAGCCCTAAACAAACAATGCATCACACTCCAACTCAATTTCATACATCCTGACCATGGTAATTTTCTCCTAGTTTCCACATAAATCAATGACAGACATACAACTTCAACCCAAAGGAAACAAAGGCCAGGTTCTCTTACACTATGCTGCTACATATTAAGTAGAGTGTCTATTCCTGTGAAAACATCCCATATGAATTGTGTGCTCACATAAAGAACAAGTGAATGGATTAGCCACTGTAGAGCTTTTGAATATATCTACATATTTGGTTAGAAAAAAGTGTATTTCATGTAATAGAGGTGGTGGTTATTTGCATATAGAACAACCTGTCAGCCATCAATTAGTTTTGTTTAGTCTAATCACTTTAGACAGTATTATATGTGCAGTGACAATGATAGTTAAAGACAGGTAAAGACGTATTCCAAATAGGATCAGCTTTTAACAGTTACAGCAAAAGGGAAATGAGCTTGAATGGGGTGTGGGAGAGAAAGAGTGAGAGACCAATAGGAAGAACAACTAAACAAAAGGTGTCATTATGTTTCTTGTCCACAAAACCTACTATGTATAGTGTGAAAAAATAAAGCAGCGCTCTCACATTTGTGATAAGACAGAAAAAAAAAAAAAAAGAATAGCTGTGCGTGTTTAATTGCTGGAGAGAACAGACACCCCATGTAAGGAACAAGCCCCATGAAAATTAAACCAATTGCAGCACAGCTAAGACAACAGCACTGGGGCTCTACAGCAGCAGGCTTTGTCCTGAAGCCAGGTACCGTGTTGAACAGCATGTCTCCCATTTTGCATTCATGCACCCTCTGTGCGCTGATCAACCAAAAATTTAATCATGTTACTGGGAAAGCTTTTCTTCTTCTTTCTTCAAACTCTCTCAGGCAGTTCCGATAACTAAGATATTATGTCGTGGAATCCGGCTGAAAGCACCACATGCCCTCGAGGTCCTCAGGGAGAGCAGGGGGGTGAGCTAAGCGCTGTCCATTCCAGACAGGTCACAGCAGAGTGGCCTAATTGCCTCTCTTGTTGTCTCAGTAGGGCAGCAAGCCTCCAATCTCCCTCATCATTGCTTAAGACCATTGACTCTCTTATTCATACAGGTCTAACTCTGCCCAGTGATCCAGACCTCATTGTTGTTTCTGAGCTGTTCCTGAGCCCGATAAACACCGTCTGAAAGCTAATACTGCCCAGTCATAGCGAAATCAATTTCACAACTACACTTTAATATTTAAACCTTTGCTGTCTAAATTTAACACACACTAGTTAAATACAGTCTACTCAAAAATGGAGGATAACTCAGCATTACGTCAGTGTTTCACCAGTAGTGATTACGTCACTCAAAAATGCCTCGACCGGATGATGACTAAAGAAAGGAAGTATTTTTGTCTCTTAAGTATCATAATGTTATATCTCTAAATATCAGCACCCCTCAGAACTTCAGGTGAGATTGTCACAAGTGGAAAAACGCACGAACAAAGTGAAAAATCACACTCACACAAACTGTAGAGATGAGTATACTGCAGTGAACTATCAGTACTTATAGTGAGATTATATAATTATGTGACAATAACTTATTTCTCTTTCATGATTCCCAGCTCTTAATGCTCATACCATGCACCCTCTTGCCTCACAGGGTAAGCAGGCCCCATGTACACAGCACGATGGGCAAGGGCCAGGAGCAGCTCAACGTCCTGCAGCGATGGAGGCAACACATCTTTGTCTCTTCCAAACACCCAGGGGCAACATGGAACGCCACAATGTTCTAATCCTGTCTAATCTGGACACAGTGGAGCATCTGGAGATAGGGATATGGCTAATCTCAGACATGGAGACAGAGGGCACTTTGCTGAGACTGAAAAAATGGGGATGGATCTAAGCTAGACTTGCCATGTCTTATTTACAAGACTATGCACGTGCTTCTTGGGAGAGAAGGCTTTTCAGAACAAAACTGGAATAACAATATGTTGTATGCTTAATATTGCAAGCTTGGATCTGCAGTGATGCACCATTAGTTGAAATACAACGAGACAAAGTTACCAGAAGTCTATCTAAAAATGCCCAGAACTATGGTAATGTACAGAACATACTGTGTAGTCACATAAGGTAATACTTACTGTGCCCTGCTCTTAGGGATGCAGGTGATCTGTGGATGGCAATAGGCACAATATGGTGACGCTTGTTTCCATGGGAGAGGTGAATGTGATGGAGACTCTCCACAGAACCCGGTTCTGATCCTGCCACTAAGCCCAAGGCCAGGGCAGTGATCCACAAGGCCAGGTGGGTGAGTGAAGCTGAATTCCGGTTTGGGGATTCTGCTACAGGCCTCAGGGGCAAAAACTGTGTCCTCCAGCCTCCAACCATCTTCCCTGAGTGGCCAGATGAGGCTTCAGATCAAGGTGGAACTTCAGTGAGCCCTACAGCCCATAATTCTCACCCTGCCAAATCTCACTATGCCCACAGACACTTGCACAGATCCACAGAGGGGAAAAAAGGCATAAGGGACACCACACAAAATGTCGGTTGTGCTGAAAAAGGTTTTTTTTTTTTTTTCCTATTCTCCACCAGTTTAGAAAATCCACAGCAGCACCCAGGGAGGCACAAAAGTATTGTAAATCATCATAGAAAAACAATCAAAAACATTCACTCATGAAATAAGGGTAATTTCAAACAGTAATGGAGAAATCCCAGCTTGCTCCAATTCTCCCTAGTTCCCTTTTCTCTGTTTCTCTTTTTCTTCTTCTTTTTATCTCATAGAATTAGACACATCTTCCCTTCAAAAATTGTTAATATTCCAAAAAAAAGAAAAAAAAAAGAAAGAAAAATGCAGTTGCTGGTAGAATACGAAAGCCAAGTTGAGGAGAGATCAATAGCATCTTCACAAAAGTGCTTTTCTTCAGAAAACCAAAACAGACATTCTGAGTTTCCCTCCTTCTCCTCCTCCAGGGGTCTCAAAAGATGTCCAGAGGAATGGGACCATAGTTAAATCCGAGTATCAATGACATGTGTCAGACAGCTGCAGCAGCATGCAGGAGACGGCGTGATTGCATCTGTAAGTTGTGCCAAGTCGTGCAGCCGTTTCCCATCTAGAGATCTATGCTCTCAATGAGACCAAGCGATAGCAACAGCACCTGAGAGAGCAGCCTTGGGCAGGAACACACACTCACACACAGGCAGCATCGGCAGCGCCGTTCCAGAAGATGTGCGCAAGAGGAAGAGGGGAAAGAGGAGGAGGAGAAGGAGGAGGAGGACGGAGGGAGGGGGAGCTTCAACAGCCAGCCAGGAAGCAGAAGGGAGAGTGGCTATGTAAATGGGCAGCATACACAGAGCGAATCACTGGAGCCTGAGTGCATTGCAGAGGAAGAGCCTATTTAGGCAGAATAGCGGGAATTGAAGCTATGTCCCCCAGCCCTGATTCCTTTCACAACCCCTCTTTACTCTCCCTGTTGTGTCTTTTCAATCCACTCTCCTGTGTGGACAGCCATACACAGTAAAAGGAAAAGAGAGCGCAAACATCAATGTAGGATAAGCTAGACTCAACGCTTCTGCTTCTAACAACTCCACATTTCTTCTTTTCCTCCTTTTAATTTTTTTCCCCCCTTTGTTTTCTTTTCTTCTTTGTAAAATTTAGATAGTTGTATGATAAAGATCCAGAGGTCCAACTCAACCCTGCTCCCTCCATGTCTTAGAGATATATTTTTTAAAACAGCTTTTCAACAAACTGAATTCTGCAGTCTCTCGTTAGCAAGATTTGAGAAGAGTGATGATGCTGCATCTCACACGGACAACTTTCTCTCACTCTCTCTCCCCCTCACAAACGTATGAACACATGCACATGCATACACACACACACACACACACACACACACACACACAAAGCATGCAGTGCCAGAGCAGGCAGTTGAGCACTGTCCGCAGAGAGGGTGCTGAATCCGAGCAAGTCTGCTTGCCTGCTAATAAAAGACCATTTCTCACAAGAGAGGGAATGCTGATCGCAGACTCAGTGTGCAGCGTGGGTTACAGGAATATAGAGAACATATGGACATAAAAGCCCTGCTGATAAACACATTCCGGTTCAGCTGGGAAGTGTGCTCAGTGTTCAAAGTTCAGGACTGGAGAGCACTAGGCTCAGCTGCAGTGTGCCTGCCTCTGTTTGCACACTGGCCATTCAACATCCTCCCCTTGGAAACACAGTGTTCTAAGCTAGATGAAAAAAAAATGTAAGCACTGCTGAGCTGATCTGTACGGTTTACAGGGAATACACAGGCATTTCATGGCCAAAGAAAACCAACTTAGCCAGCGTGACACAGAGGATAATGTGTCCTTTTCTATTTTCTTTCTCACATGGCTGTTCATGTGAAGACAATGAAGTGAGCTTCGAGGAAAACTAGAAGCAATTAAATGCACATTAATGATGAACAAATCACTTGATCCATTTACCAAGCCCAAATACATTAAAACCATTAGAATTAAGACTCAATTTGGTTGTTGCATGCTGAAAGTAGACCCCCCCCCCCCCCTGAAAAAAAAAAGATTATTAAAAGTGGATGCATTTCAGAATAAAGACTACACTCAGTCAGCAACTACTGTTGTTCTCACCTTGTAGAATCTTAATAACTCAGTGCAGCCACCTGGTGCTAAAAAGTCAGCAGCATGGAACCAGTGCTCTGTTCTCATTTGCAATGGTGAAAAGGAATGTTCTTGCTGAATGTGTTTACACTTTTATAATTATCAGCAGTGCAATCTGCATAATTACACCTAATAAGGCAATCTATCAGGGCTGCTTGCCAAGGACAACAACCTGACTTACAATGTCCTCAGAAGCAAACTTGCAAAGAAACAAAATAAGATCTTAAATTGCAATGTTTTTCTTTGGAGTAAACAAAAGTGTAATGAGTGCAACATTATCACAGCAGTGGAAATGCAGTGTTGGTATGCCTCACCTAAAGTTAATGACATCAGCAGTGAGGCGATACCTTTATCAGTTTTGTCATTAGTTGCTTGTTCATGTGTGCCCCCAAGTGGCAAAAGTGTGAAATGCACCAAACATCTGCAGGTATATTACAAGACAAGCTGAAAACAGAAAAATGTTATCCATTAACCAAGACTAAATATTACAATAGCCGATGAAAATGGCAAAATACATTAAATCTCTCTGAGTTTTCTTTCTATTAAAGAACATATTCATAGGTGAACAGACGGCACATGTGATCACAAACGTATCAGTTCATATAAGAGCACCTTTTACACCGCAGTCTTCAGCAGGTTGCACCAATCATTTCTTGTGACAAATTGGCAGAGTGAAGGATGAAAAGCACAAAAGCAGAAGGCATGCATACAGCTTTAGGGAAAACATTCCTTCTGCTACTACAAAAGCAAACACCTGGGACCAAGACCTAAACTAATTTCTACACAGTTACAGATCTCATGTGGTTTAACCACATGATTGCAAAGTGTTGGCTACAAAATGAGAAAATCCGCTCCCCAACTAAACTTTAAAAGACTTTTTGATTTCTGCTTGCGTTCCCACTCTTGTTCCTGTTGGTGAAATGTCTTTTTGACAGAGAGCCAAAAACAGCTCGTCTTTGTTTCCATTTACGACCCAAAGGATAGTGAAACTCTCTGATGCATGTGATACTTTGAGCATGTTTCCCCTTTTAAATCTACAATTTTCCATTTCTTTTTAAGGTAAGAATGATAAACTTGCCAGAGAGATTTGTGAAAAGCAAGAGGGAAGAATGAGAAAAATATGTTGAAAAGTCTGGGTGACTTTCCTTTCCCAAACTAAATGATGAGAAATTGGTCTTAGGTGTAATAGTCCCTTGGAGAGCACAAGCGTATAAAGGACAAGAGTTTCTGTTACTCACTTAAGATTGCAACCACAGTGCAGTGCAGTGATCTGATGAGATGATTTTGGAGGACTGGAGAAATAGTGGAAGGAGAGGAGCGGATGGGTGGTCTAAGAGTACCTGACCTGACATGAGTACAGCCTTTAAATCAGTTAAAGGGCCATCAGACCACTTCTCATCATGTATGAAGTGATTCTTTAGACAGCTACAGAACTGAATGTAGCAGCAATGTGTATCCTCTTAAAGAACCTGTTATAGATATGTATTATATTGATGTGTGATTTCATGAAAAAAATGAATTTGTTTACATGCAGTTCTTTAAAACAGGTGCTGTTTGGTGTATCAGATGCTACTGTTGCCTCAGAGGAGATCAAGCTTACAGGCCAAGCCATGCATAAACCGGGTATACCTGTTGTGCACTGAAGTGACACATCTGTGTCAAACACTCCAACATATGTGCCCCTGCGAACACGTACGCTAGTCTGGAGGCTTTTACCTCTGGGGTATACAGTGTGGATATAGTACACTGTATCACTGAGCATGACGTGTTGACAACCAGATAAAATCCTCCACCGAGTCCCGAACTTCATCAACTGTCTATTGATTTAATGGCTGTGAATATACGTTGGTAACAGAGTGAGTCAAGAGAACCGCCGAGTGAAAGAATAGTCCCAGTCTATTGTACACAGCTTTTAAAGATGTATTGTATAAAGTGTCATCTTTTCATCACAAAGACATAGATTTTCAGCTCTAACATTGCTCTAATACACTGACATATAATATTAAACCTGAGCTCTTTATACAACTGACTGAGTGCATTCTGCAAATAACAAATCTGTCATTACTCATCCAAACATGCTCCGCATACACTACAGAGAGAAACAGAGGAATGCACAATGCACTGATGCTAATGTGTGTAAGTGTACAGGAATAGAAACGCAGCGCTGTCTTAGTCATTCTAAAATGTGACATGATAAGAACAGACAGATACATGGAGTCAACGCTCAATACAAACGCTCAGGCTGTACAGTATTTCAACACAGACGGAGGCAAAAGTGTCAATACTATTTGTGTTTGCTAAGGATGTTACGTCAGTATGCTTGTGTGTCAAAATACTCTACTGTATCCAATTGTGCAAAGAAGTAAACCCTGACCCCCGCAGGTTAAAAAGCTATCGACTTTTTCTTCACTTCATCCACACCTCAGCATCAATGTATCTCTCATGTCCTGTGGGCTTCAATTATCACCAGAGACATGACTACCCTCTTTATTAATTCATTAGTTCTTTCTACAAATGTTTAGCTCTCATGCATGGGCTGATATCACACAGTCGATGATAATATTAAAGAAATAGAGCATACATGCATGTAAGCTAAGAAAAATCAGCTGAACAAACATCTAATGTCCGTGTTTATGTAAAATGCAGCAACTCTTATGCACTGCATAGAGATGCTCTGCACACACTGTTCATTATGCAAGCTGGGAAGACTACATAAATAACACCACTCAAGCTGATAAAAGAGCCCACTAATAGGAAATAATGCACATTTAGTGTTGTAAAATCAAATCAGCAAATGGCAGCGCATGGTCCTGTAATGGAATGACTTCATTTTCACTTTGAGCAAAACAAAGAAACAAAAAAACCTCAATTCTCTTTCCCACTCACTCTAATTTTGTCTCAAATGACTCAGACATTATAATTAATGTAATGAAACTATTTAATGAAGTTCAAAAAGCTCATTAAAAACCCCACTTTTGATAGTGTTAATAGTGAAAGTTTGTTAGCTTTTTCCGTTTACATAATGCACCACTTTTGTCTTGGGCATGCTGGTTTCGGGGAGTGGTGCTATCTTATGAGTAATACATAAATATGTAGCTATAACATATTCATCCTAATGCAGTGACTGCTCTACACGGCCATTTATCATCATAACAGAACGGCGACATGGTTACAGTAAAATAATGCTAGTGTTTCTCTTTGCTTCTTTAAAATCAGCATATCGTCGTGAGGTAAATACCTACATGCACATGCAAAAAATAGTGCACATCTAATCCCATCTATTTCTAAGGATGGCACTCTTCCAAACCTATGAAAGATAAACACATGTTGTGTTTTTTTTTTTTTTTCATTGAACAGTGAATAGTTTGTATAGCCACTCATATGCTTCTCCTGGCCAGGTTTGCTGTAAAATATGGCTGATGTGACCAACCAGCATTTTCCTTTTTCCTAATGCACGAGTGATGCCACAGCAATGTTATTCATTTCCATAAATCCATTTAAACACATATTAAGAGCCTGCAGAGAGGAAATAACATTAAAAAAAAACCTTCTACATGAGTACAAATAAGTATGTCTGTCTTGAGTGTTTGCGCATATGTATGTGCTCATGAGTGTCATTGTGTGGGTGTGTGTAAGTATGACAACGATGTGTTTATGAATGCATAAACCAAATCCTAACTGTCAGTAAGAGAGATAAAGTTCAGAGGTCAGCAGCATTCTGGAGGCTTCCTTTCTATTTCCTTTGACAGTTCCCAAGATGCAGTGGACCAGTGGGGCACTATGTCTGTCTGTGTCTGTCTGTCTCTCCTGAAATCCATCTCAAGTAGCTTTTTCAAGAGTGCTTCATCCTGAGCAAGTCAAGGACAGACCGTGTCTCCCTTTATGAGTCTTTACTAACAAAGCACTTTATGGCACCGTAGCTAAATGGGACAACAGAAACAATCAGCTGAAAGAATGCCTTTAAAGTAAATGACTGTCTGCCTTCTCTGTATGACTTTCATATTATTTTAACCTTTTAGAATACACTACAGACTAAGCCAAAAGAAAAAAAAAATCACTCTTCTGAAAGCCTGTGTTCACCATCAGGGGTAGAAAATAATTAAATACATGTATTTTGTAAATGAAGTGGCTCCTGACAGTAGTGCAGTACAAAACATGGGTTTGTCTATTAGCACAGAGCTAATCAGCACCCTTGTTAAATCATGTCTAGACTGATAACCTGGAAAAAGTACAAAGACAATCAGATACTATATAGGTCAAATGTAGAAAGAGCAAACATTTATCTTACTCTGTAGTATATTGGAGTCTAACGTGAAGGACTCAGGGTTCAATTCCCAGTTAAAGTAGCATTAAAAAAAAAATAAATAAAAAATCCACAAAAGATTTTCAAGGAGGGGGGGCATGGCACCCAGGCAAATCTGGCATCAATATAAAACAGCCACTGGGACAACTTTCATAATGCAGAATTCAGACTACACAACAGTCAATACACTGAACTGACGCAGAACTGAGAAGTCACACGGCAAACTGTCACATCTAACATGTAGATAATTTGTCACTTACACAAAATCATTCAAGACAAAATAATCTGCTAAATGAGACAAACACTCATGCAAAAAATAGTGGATGTGTCATCTCACCTCGCTTCCACCAAGTTTTCTCACCAAGTTTTTAATCATCGGGACGCCATGCTGACAGATGTATTATTATGGGCGGAGAATATTCTTCGGACAGACTGCCTGATGAAGGTCCTTTTACTTTCAAGGAAGGTTGTACTATGTCGAGAGGTGTTGTGAATAAAAGCCACATTTGCAGACCGCAGTGTATCCAGCCGACATACATTGGCAGATAAAGCACAGTGAATTGATCTGACACTTTATCCAACACCAATGCAGTAGCAGATCAATACACTGTGCTATTTCTGCAAGTGCATCCACCATCAATGCAGTGGCAGATGTAGCAAACAGTATTGATCTACCACTGCACTGGTGTTGAATGCATTGTCATGATACAATAAAGGCTTGCTGTACTGTAAATCAACAACAAACACCTTTGGTGTCTTGACTGGTCCAATAAGCCATTGAAATGTTCACAGTGATATGATGAGTGGCCATTTCTAAACTATTCAATCACAAAATGCTGAAGAAATATTTCTATATTTCTGTTTTCTGTCATCCCTGCACTTCAATTCTGCTGTCAACTATGCATCCCCATGTTAGGATCAATAAAGTCTTGTCTTATTATTACTAAAGTTAACTTGAAAATTCAGGTAAATTTGCCAGATGCTAAGTCGAAACTGTTTGCTGTGAATACTAGATTTGAATCCCAAACATTTTTAAAAGTAGTCAGTTGAATTTGATCAGTGGGAGTGGTTGAGGAACCACTATCCTGGAAAACTAGCAAAAAAAAAAAAAGGAACATAATAACCAAAGACTTTAGTGCTGCATTTTAGTTTTAGACTTTAGCACTGCAGAGGGAGAATGTGAGAGTGAATGAATAATGGGTCAATAGTGTAAAGTATTATTATTATTATTATTATTATTGTTATTGTTATTATTATTATTATTATTATTATTATTATTATTATTATTATTATTATTATTATTATTATTATTATTATTTCCTTCTGCTTCTTTGAATATAATTGCATACTAACATAAGCTTTTTTTCAGTATTGGCACGTTGGAAATTAGGGCAATGAGAAAAGGTATGGGTGGGACAATGGGGCACTATTGCCTCTGGTACCCCCCAAATGACCATCTCGAAGAATAGCCAGTTCAGAAAATGGACGGCCAGATGGGACAGATGGATGAATGCATGCAGATACGGTTTTCTCGTATCTATTTTTGCATGTTGTTGACCTGTGATGCCAGACAAAGCTCCCTTGCTTTGAAAAACAAATAGGACTTCAGCTTTGCCACAGTCTCCATGGAATCCATGTGGTGTCACTGAAATGAAAGGCAGAGCTTACAGGGGTTTACCGTTTGAACCTGAATATTTTTGCATTCACATGGCAATAGCACCTAATTCATGGTACATGACTCTGAGGAATGGTGAGGCAGGAAGCTGTAATGCTGATCCGCTCACTATATGCACAGGCATTCATGTCTGAGTAAAGGCTTGATAAATGGATGACCAATGGCCTAAAGCATATAATGCAATGTATATGTGCGATAAGTATGTCACATATAGAATGAGCAAAGCAGCATGGTTAGATTGTCTGCTCAAGGTAGCCTTGCGGACTACTGCATTTATTCCCTGGTGCCTCTTGTACTGGCTTCATACCACATCTATATTCCTGTCTGTCAAATGCATTCCTCGCACTCCATTATATTAGAAATTGTAACTGGTGCTGCTACAACTTTATAGGAATGGACCTTTAATCATAAAATGCCTGATACTCTTGTAATCAATATTTCTGACACTACTGTACAGGGTGTTCTAGATAGAGTGGACCAGGAAGACTTCCAGGGATATGTTCTGGTTACTAGTGGGTGTTGGCGTACAATGTTAAAGCAGTAGCTCTCAAGCTTTGTGAGCTCTAAGCAAGATTCTTTGCTAAATCACTCACTCAGGACAGCGCTGCATCCTAGACTGACTTTGACAAAGACAGTGACTGATCTGTGTGTGCTCTTTACCCTTGCTGTTCTTTCAGAGGCATGTCAGTAGCATCATAAATAAAATGATTTTTTTTGTTTGTTTTTTTTTTTTGTTGTTGTTTTTTTTGCATAAAAATTGTCAGGTCAAGGACAATCCAAAGACCCAGCTTCTGTTGACCTCCACATGATGGGTGTTTGCATTGTCTAAGCCCTTTGTACATATCCTCAATATTAACCTAGAACACACAGCTATGCTCAGACATACCAAGCAGTTGCTTATTTGCTTCAAAGACCAGCTTCTACAGTATGTAGAGAAAAAAAAGCTTCAGCAATGGCTCGATGGTATGTTTATTTTTTTTTAAGTTAATTAAACTGTTTCTATTCTTATATTATGAGTATTATACAAGTCTCCCCATGTATGACAAGAGCACTTTTGACATTATCATAAATCCTGAGTTCTTTGCCAGGTTGTGCTTCATTTTTTAATTCATAAAAACAGTTCTGGAAAACAAAAGGTCTTTTTTTTTTTTTTTTTTAAACTTGTGACTTTATATTAACATCACAAAATTCCGGCAACCCCCACACATTAAACATGGAGAAATTTTTTTTAATCAATTAATTCTTTGCTATACTATGTTGCAAATATATATGTTAATTTTAGACAAAATGTAGCCTATTTAATGTATGTTATTATGTATGGAGGCAGAAAAGCCAGGTGTATATTACTGCAAAGTGAGAATTTTATTTTCCTTAGTCAGGATATGTACAGTCTGTCTAGTCTGTATTTTCAAGGCCATGGATCACCACCAAAATCTAATCATTTGTTGATCTCCTTATTACCACCATATAATGACAATTTTATCAAAATCCATCCATACAGTAAGATTTCGAGGTCTGTTGTGCACAAAGAAACAAACTAGCTAACAAATAAACCAATGCTGGCAAAACATAATATCCTTGGCAGAAGTAATAATACGTTTTTTGATCATGTATTTTCCAGTTGTTGTTTTTCTGGTTTTTTTTTTTAGATATTTTAACTTGACTAGATAGGAAATAGGTAAAAATTCTCCACACATGTAATTGGGTAAAATTATAAAGATGATTTTGTTAAAAGTAATTTGTGGCATTCCAATTAAAGCAAATAACATTAAACTTTATAACCTACTAAATTACACAGCGTTGTATTTCCTACTGCTTCATTGAAACTAACTTGAATACCAACTTAATTTTGTATCAACACTAGTGAGATATATACATAGCAGATTAGAACCATACTAAGTGTTTGGATGCTGTTAATTTGTGTCGCTACCCTTAAACTGCAGAAGATGTAGAACTAACCCTAACCCATGGAGCACACAAATTAAAAGCACACCTCACTGTAATCACATTGTTGATACATTTTTTAATCACAAATGCTGACACCAATAACAGCACTACAGGATGAAAATCTTGACACTTAAAAGGATCATATGATTTTAATTCTGTTAGACAACTTAAGAGGGGTAGATCAAGTTCAGAAAACTTTAATTGCACACTTAATTACCCTCAGCTCTATTAGGCATGGTGTCAGCATGTTAATGTCACAGCTGGAATTAGTACAGTGGAGCAATGTTGGACTGATTCTAGATCTGTGGCCTTCTGAAACATTGACCTACTGCTCCACAGGTTTCAGAAAAGATAATCAGTTTGTCATTAGGCCAATAGTGATGGAAACCCTGAGTATAAAAGAGCTTGACATGGTGAGAACTAAAGTTACTGTGTGTAATGAATATTAATCTGAAATGATAACAACAAACATGAGAAGATCTAAGTAATTAATAATGCACGTTTATTGTGGAAATTGACACTTACATATTCACATAAAATACTTTTCAATTAGCCAGAATGGTAGCTACAGTAAAATTAAATTCTTCATCTATGCTTTTTCTGCTTGCATATATAAAACACAATAGATTATTATTTTGATTTGTAAAGGATGATGGTAAATGGACTGTACTTATATAGCGCAGTTTATACACCAGTGGGTGCCCAAAGCGCTTTACAATTCCTCACATTCACCCATTCACACACACACACTCATACACCAGTAGACGGCTGCTGCCGATACACTGGCGCTACCTAACCCTACTGGGAGCAATTTAGGGTTCAGTGTCTTGCCCAAGGACACTTCGACATGTGGACAGCCAGAGGCGGGAAACGAACTGCCAACCCTTCGTCATTGGACAACCCGCTCTATCAACTGAGCCACAGTATTACATTTAATTGTATTAAATTAATAAATTGTATAAATAATAAATTCATTGTATTAAAAAATCCTGTAAAATACTTACATACATTTCTAATTGCACATAATCTGCATACAGTGAATGAAGCTATTCTATACTTACTGATGAGCAGCATTTCTATTTCCCTGACAGTTTTTTCATTCTCATTATAACTTTTGATTACCATGTCCATCTGTACTACACTTTACAAAACTATTTGCATGCAAAATATTTTTCCATTTTGCAAAACTATTTTTTTCTTTAATTAGATAACTTTTGAAAGGCAAACTTTTAATTTTCTTTTTGCATTTTAGCACAGTGAAGGAATCCAACTTACAGTATTTAGTTATGGGGTTTTTTGTTTGTTTATTTATTTATTTATTTTTAGTTTAGTTTATTTTGTTTTTTTCTAGACTTGTTCTAGACTTTCCCCAAATCCTCCCTGGTGTCATACTCAATAACCTGAGTTTACAACAGAGGGACATAATCAGAGCTGCAGCTCAGCCATGTAGTCTAGCAGATATTCTGTCTTCAAGTCAGCACTTTAATTAGTATTGTGTGGAGGAGAAACAACAGCTTCTTATTTCCTGTCAACAAACCCCTCTGGGCTACCAATTAATAAAGAACACCTCAAAGATTACACTACACTGTAATGAGCTCTGTATGAGTCTCACAGATGTGATTCTGATTACAGCAAAAATTAGAATGAAGACAACTAAATATCTGCAGTAGTTTTGCTCCATCCATCTCTCATCTGGCCACATACTGTTCATCGACACAAAAATAATGCTCTGAATGCACAAGAAGTGTTTAGTTCACTTTGTGTCGTCGGGGCAACACTGTAAGAGCAGCGTGGATTTATGAAACATATGTCACACACCACTGCTTTTCCATACTAATGCCACTGGGCCAGCATGATGCTACGATACATAATAAGCAGATGTCATGTGCCCTCACAGCTGTATGCTGTGTTTGACCATCAGTCAAATGAACTGTTCACTCGCTGTGTGAAATCATATTTATGACATTTCAGTATGCTGCCATGCTAGCTAAAAGATGTTAGTGATTCTACACCACTTCCTGCAGTGGTCCAACTGCTTGAGCAAAGTTACAGACATGTTACACCATCCACAGTGAAAGGAATGGAGACCTGGTTTCCATGCCAACAGCCTTTTACCCACTTATGGCAACCACTTCCTGGCACAGAAACCTATTTAAATTCAGCCACTCAATCAACATGAGAAAACCATTTTAAAAAAAAATAATTAGGCCAGGTAGTTGGCCAGTGATAGAAAGCTGAGAAAAGATAGAAGTGAAAACAAATGAGATACCAAAAGGGGGCAAAATAATACACCTCATTTAACCACTGGAACAGTCTACAGTATTAGAATAAAAGTTTAGGGCAGTATTTGAAACTGCTAATGACAGCCACTGAACCTGTACACATATGGGTTAAAGTATACCATTGCAAGCATTGAAGCATAATGTTATACTATAAGTTTGACTGAAGATTTTCATATATATTTATAATTTTGCAGGCAAGGGACTGTAGATGCATTAATACTATTCTCTACTGTAAGTGAAACTATCATAGCAATTGTTCTTATAATGCACGGCTTATATGTTGCACACGTTGGCACATGTTACTGCAGCAACGTCTACCTTGGAATATTACATTTTGTTTGTTTTCCCTGTAATAACAACACAGGGTAATAGATGTAATATTTGAAATCTTTCTATTGCCTTGCAGCAGATCAGCTTAACTTTATATTGGATGTGTTAGAACTCTTGTAAGCATGTGAGTACATTTAGGGGAATGGTTAGTGAAGTGAATACACACAAGCACTTAAGACAGCTTCTCTCCTATCTTGGGGCACAATGGCTGTTCAAAGCTAGGCCAAGCGTTCAGTACCAATGAAGCCCAAATATTTGCAGACCCATAGATGTTTTCCACTGAGCTGTATTAAAAGACACATCCAGGGCACAGAGAACATTATTTCCATGTGACAGCAGGCTGTTTACTCCAGTGCCTTAGATCCTCTTGGCCTCACTACTGGACTACGTGTCCTGTTGTATTGATCGAAACTAAACTAAGTGGTCTGATCCTTGTGTGCCACAGCAGAGGTATAAGATAAAACTTCCTGTTTTACTGATGGCCTGTGTGATTATCTGAGTGACCAATCTTTAAAAGCTCTGTTACTTTCATAAGGCACAAATCTAGAATTATAAATGTTTTATTGTCAAAATATTCTCCTCAAAAAATGACTGAATACATCATTCAGAATCAGATGTTATGATTGTCCTCTGAGATTTTTGACATTTTGAGCTCTGTCTAATCTTTCATTTTAGTGTTCTTGGTTTGTAACCAGAAACACATCAGACTGAACTTCTTTGTGTTATACGTTATCACATAAAGAAAAGACACATAACAGGACATAATCCTTCTACTTTCTCCTGTCGATGTTTAATAAAAATCAGACCCCTGTCTAGATCACATAACCACCCTGAGGCCCAGACTGACTATTCTCAAGGTACAAAGAGACAAGAATGAGCATTGACTCAGACACATTAGAATCAAGTGAGTCGGGCGCTTCGTTGCCCCTTGGGCAGAGACAATGGACACTGTACCCACACACAACCTCCATTGTTGATACAATATTGACATGGCACTAATAGCTCTGACTAGAAGACTGGTTAGAGAAGCAACCATGCAAGACTGAAATCGCGTGAAGATCAGACATGCACCTAGAAGTCGCCTGTCCATGACCTACTTTAACTCAATAGAAAACACCATTCTGTTTGTCTGTGCGCATTACATTCAAATGAAAAAAAAAAAATACTACACACTCCAAAGTCCCGCTGGATGTCTAGACTGCGATCTCAGTCCTACATGCAAGCCAGCTTCTGAATGAAAAGTAGAACACCTTCTCAAACCCCAGTGGAAATTACAGTGGAGAGAAAAATTTATTACAGATATTAATCTACACTAACCTCAGTAAAAAGCATTGGTGATGTACTTCATTTGGCTTATTACCAGCATCGTTCATACTTGCAGAGGACATTACTAAACATAGATTCATGCATTCTGTGTCTCCTGAATGGAGACTAACTAATATTATGTGTTCTACTTGGCATTTTATTCCTGCTGTCATCAAAACAGCTTCTATTTATGAGACTAACTAACACTCAACACCAGTGACGACAGCCATAAATCATTGCATATGCATGACGATCTAAGAAAAATCAATTACAGGGACTTCTATGTACCCAGTGCGGATAATTGGTTCTATAAATACAATTCGATGACATAGTGCCCACAGTTCATTCCAAAAAAAAAAAAAATGCCAGCATATCACTGGGATGAAGGATTTGGAAGATGATGAAAGAAGATTTGAACACTGTTTTTATATCTATGTCATCATCTCACCAATCATTCTGAAGTGAAAGGTGCAGTGGTTTTCTGAGTAGTTGAGACACTTTTATCATTTCATGCTGAAAGTACAGCCTAAAAAATGGATTGTTCTGAAAAATGAAACCCAGTGGAAGGATAAGTGGCTATATGACAATGCAACCCACTTTTCCTTGTGAAGACCTTGGAGGGAAGGGAGAAAAATTTCCAAAAAGCTTGAAAAAAAAAAACAAAGTCATAGATTATTCTAGAAGCTACAGAAACATAAACCATGATTACGGTGAGCCATATAACTGTAAGGTGACTTACATCTTCATTTATGTATCTATATCATCTCATCTTACAACACATAGTTTTCAAAGACAATCAATTTATATCATTCTGGTGTAAAGTTGCCCATTTTAATGTGCTTGGAAAGCAGCTTGCTTTTAGAGCCTGCCCCCAGTGGACATTCATGTTATTGTAGATTTTGAACCCTAACCCTGAATTGGCCTCAGTTCCAAGTCCTGGAGATAATGTATTAATTTTAATTGAATAACACATTAAAGCATTATGGCTAGAAAGTGATGCATTACTGTAGATAATACTTTTTATTATGCTTCTGTTTTTCTTTGGTTGTATGTTTTTTTGTTTGTTTATGACCAGCAAGTTTTACTGTACATTTATGAAGATTTATTAAAATGTGGCTAAAAAGAAAAAAACAGAAGATACATGTCTTTGGTAACTCCATAAATTTCAATGAATCTGAATTTTAAATCAGTTTATTCTAACTACAAGTGGTTGTCACATGCTGTTTTCTGTGGTTATTGTCTGTTCAGATTAGACTGTTGATGCCTCATTCTAATCTAATTATAACCAGCAGAAGAAAGGAAATGCTGATTTACATGAAATTGCACCCAAGAATCAATAGAGTATTCTGCTCGGAATGGTTAGCATTTTGAATTTACATACACTGAATCCTGAGACAGCATTGTGCTATCCAACATAATATTAGTCCCCCCCATGATTTGTGACTGACAGCTGTACAGTGTGTGCTGGCTATAAATGTTGTGAGGCCAGAGGCTGTGAAATGGAGTTTTCCTCCTTGGAAAGAGGAAAGATGCCAGCTCTACCCACTAGAGAAATATGGGAAAATGCAGTGAGCTCCCATGTAACTTGCTTTCTCAGAGACCCACTGCTCTGTTGTAAATTGTGCTTGCGTTTCAGCTTATGCAAATATACTGTATGTGGTAAAAAAAAAAAAAAAGTGATATTTTCCTCAGAGATGTTTTCCTCGTTCTTTTACCGACCCCCATCTTCAATCCCCATGACAATCCATCAGCACAGATAAAACCCAACCATCTCTGGCTTCATTTTTCCTTCTCATAGATTTTACTTGGTAGACAGGCTGCCTTGCATCACTTTTTTGAGAACAAGTTCAGCACATCCATAGAAAACCAGATTACTTAGAAACTATGTCTGTGCTTACATGTTGCATCCTGTGGACCTGCACACTGATCTCTCCTTTTGTTTGGTCATTTTAGTGGAAATAATCAGACTAGTTACACTAACTTGACCTGGCAGGTACAGCTCTTTTAATCAGATCTAATGTATGCATACATGTTCTTTGAGCCGTTCTTTTCCCACTGCTGTAAAATAGCTCCTTGGGCCTGCATCGGATGAATATGTATGACCAGAAGGGAGAAAAAAAATAAATAATCCAAACTTCTTTCTTTCTTCCCCTATCGTACAAGGAAGGTTCATGAGGAGTTCGCTATCAAAAATATCTCTCAACACCTCCAGCACAACCCTACTCTTCTGTTGATCCAAACAGGGTCTAAGGAATGAAAGGAAGGAGAAGTAAGATGGGTAAAGGAGGACTAGGATCAGGACAAGCTACACTCACATCTCGAGGACAGAAGAATCCTTTTAGTGTTATCACAGGCAGCAGATATGTTCAGGGTATAAGGCTGCACTGGAATCTATTAACACTTTCTGTTGATAACAAAAGATGGGGTCTTATCAACCTGGTAGAAGTGACAAAGAATGCATTAACATTTATGATGCTCTCTCCTCTGCTTTTGTGTCATCTCCAGAGTGCCCACTCTGTTCTTTTTTTCTTAATGCAGTTATGCACTTTGTCCATTCACCACTTTTTTGTGAACTACTGCAGAGGAAAATAATGACCAAAAAAAATCCCCTGTGCATGTTTTGCATAAGAAAGTAGTCCATTTTGTAAAGGTGGAGAAGACATTACAAAAGCTAAACAATAATGAGAACACAGTTACTCAAAACTAATGTCCTTTTAACTGCCTCTAAGAGAGATTAATTTGACTGAACTTCTAAATGGCATTATGGAGCTCAAAGTAAGTTAAAAGCAGGAAACAGAAACAGCACAAACTCTAGTAAAAATGAGAGAAACCATGGAGACATTTTTTTGGTTATTACCTCTTATTTGTTTGTTCTTGTTTTATTAACCACTCCCTCTAGTGGTACTTTATCTCAACTGTTCGGCAAGATGTTAACTGTTCCACCACACCTTGGTGATTGTAGGCGATGTTCAAAATACAGTTAGTAAAATAACAGCTGGGTCAAGATTTTGTCTGACTGAAAAAGTCATAATAGTTGCCATAATTTACAATACAGTACAGACAGAAAGCCCCTTTGAGCCTCATGTGGACACAAATAAAGCTATATAAATATGCAGATAGGAGGAAACAGTAATGAGCTGGGATCCAAATGCACTGTGAGAACAACGGATATAAATGGCCCAGCAACTGATAATAACTCCCCCATACTTAACACCAACATTTTTCTGGCCTCACTTAAACAGAGATGCTATAGTATAAATTATGCACTTAAAATGCTGTGAGATGCCTAAAAGGCATGTCATTCTGCACAATTTGTTGGGACTTAAATGTGATACAAGGAGAATCAACAACGCTTTTGAAGGGACACACAAAAGATGCATGATGCATGATGTTTATTATGTAAATGTCCTACTCAGGGAAAAAATGGAAACATAAAAAATTGTTTAGGCTTTGTGATTGTAAAAAAAAACAAAAAAAAAAAACAAGTGGGATCCTACCGTCATTACACAGTGGTCCTCCGAATGTCGTCATGCTGCAATCACAGCTGAAGCCCTCCCATTGCTGAAGACACACTCCCTGGTTGGCACACGAATCCTCTTGACATGTAGTGCTGGGGCCTGACAGTTGAAACAAATCGTAAGTGGGTGTGTAGACTTTTGTAGCGTGAGGTGGTACAGTAACAGCCTGAAGCTTAACTTAATAGTTAAAGACAAAAGAGGGGAAAAGGCCTCTGCAAGTAGAGGTAATCATAGAACAAACAGACATACTATGCAACCAACCAACACTACAACAGTGTACAGTGCAATGCATTTCTAGTCATTCTGCAAGTACTGTTACAGATTTACAATTTTTATCAAAAGTTTGTCATGTTTTCTTGCCTTACTGTATGAATAGACATTTAAGCATATACAGTACATTTAGATGATTTCAACTGGAATACCATATCTGTTTACATGTTGCTTAACATTTACAAATACATCTGAATTACTACTTCAGAATAGTTAGAGAACGGCTACAATGTTAAGTATAAAATGCATTTAATGTTTTATATCCATTTTGTTCATGAAAACCTGTAAATATGTCCTCTGTGATCAGATTACAATGAGTCTACAGTGCATTAACATGAAATCAAAAATGTATTTTAAATTTAGCTGGAAAATAAAGCACTTGGCAATGTCTAAGGTACCTTTAAAAAGTAGCCATGCAGTTGTACTGATGTGTTCACTGTCACCTGTTACATCCCTTATCAGTCTATATGTGGTGTCAATGTGTCATCTACTGTGTGACAGTGACAGCAGATACTTCAATGTTTTATGTGGGGCATGCTGAAATAATGTGTTAGTGGATTGGGTTTGTTTTTTCTTTTATTTCTGTACATTCAGATTATGTTATTTTAATTTAGGGTAAATTGTAATCACAGAACTGGCCATTAGCGCTCCCTATCTAACTGCAGGATATTTCAATATCTAGATCTCTAAAGTACATCTATAGCACATACGTGATGAAATCTGAATAATTACATATACGGTACTCATCGTGCATTACTCCCCTTTAAAATCATAATTACACATTTGGAGAGCAACAAATGACATGGTTTTATCATTATAGTGTGTCAGTGTGCATTTATCCTACTTATGGGTTTCAAAATGATTCGTCAAACATCATTACTGTCTCCTCCTTATATGCTCTTTTTAAAAATTTATTATTTAATAAAGTGTAGCCACAGTTCCTCCACAGAGTAGCTATGGTAACAGGTTAGTAATTTTACTGTTTGCTGTAGCCCACTCAAGACTGGAAATGCAAAATGCAGTACACAGTGTATATTCTACCATTTGAGAAATAAATGTATTGCACAACCTGAGTAAAACATGACGTAATGTATTCTATTACACCAAATATAACATTCATATTGCACACTACAAATAAATAATAAGAAGTAATTACACAACTGTTTGTCATTAATTTTATATTCTGATTTAACATGTTCACATAAACAATGGAGCATCAGATCTGTAATGACATGGTCATACATGATACACATTGTTTTCTCATATGCACTACAAAAAATAAAAGAGAATAATTAAACCTTTTAAACATCTATAATACAGGGCTAATAGACATCATTCGTCAAACTGCATGCAAATTAATTTTAATTACTGGTCATGGCTGATGTTAATGTTTGAAGTGTTTGCTAACTGTTGAACCTTTAAAGGATTAAGTGTGCTATTTACACTGATTACTGAAAACTAAATCATGAATATAACATTTGTAAGCAGCGACGTTAGAACAACAATAATTTGTTTAATGGAAAACATAGAAATGACTGAACTTTGGTTGAAATTTGGACTTTTAAGTAAGTCAGTCATGCAGGGGAATAAAATATTACACCCGTTAACTCATGCAAAATTAATATATACATTACACATATTAACAAAAGAATGAAAAGAAAACATAACTGCATAGAAAAGCAGAGTTATGTTCAAGTAAAGCAACATATAATGTGTGAGTGAAACTCCAAACACAAGCCCCATAGACTCTGATGCAAGGAAGTAATTATCCTTGTACTCCTATGAGACTGAAGCCCATTCCGTATGGCGGTTTAGTGAACCACAAACTATAGGTAGTCTTGTTCAGGGAAATGTGGAACGAGTGGACGCAGAGACGGTGGAGAGGTGGGGGGCAGAAGCATTGCAGATGCAAAGAGGGGAGGGGTATCAGACTCTGTATCAAACAGACAGAGCTATCTACCTTGCAAGTCAGCTTTCATCAATGCAACTTTTGTCAGCAAAATAATAGGAAAGGAAAAGGCAGAGTATACCAGCTGTTAGTAAAGCAGTGAGACGTCAGAGATGGAGTAACAGACACACAGACTGTTGGGGGAAGGAGAGGTAGAGCAAGGACCGAAGCTGAAACTTGTCCTGACAAAGAGCTAGAGAGGTGGGGGGTGTTGTATAATGGATCCTGTTTAACTGTTAACAGCAGCTACCACAAAATGGATCAATATAAAGTACAAAAAACATGCAGCTACTGAATAATAATTGTGTGATTATTATGTGTGAAAATATGTTTTGCTTGATATGTTCAATAAAATTTTAACCTCAGATTAAATTACATTATTAAATTACATTTCCATTGCCTGCCCTATCATGCATATTCTAAAAAAAGGTTGCATCTTTGTTTGACCACTATCAGAAACTAAATGTTATTCACTAATTCCATCACTGCAATGTGATAAAAAAAAAAAAAACATTATCAGGGAGACTATTTTCCATTGGAAGTAACAAATGATTATGTGTGGCATCAAATGAAAAAAGCTAAATTGACCAACCGGCACTGTATTTGGAAATTGATTACATCTGTAGCGCTCAAAGTTGAACAGACACAGTAAGAAGTTGTGCACTCAATATACAAGAGTGGATGAAATGTGAAATTATACTAAGTGAGTGACGTTGAAAAATAAATCAAATATTGTCTCTGGATGTGGCGCGCACATTAGACTGGGCAAATGATATTCATGCATGCAACAAAGGCTTCATACATAATTCAAAAGGATTGCTTCTGGCAAACTCTCAGATCCAGCAAGCATGCATAGAGCAAAACAGAATGGGGATAAAATGGGAAATAACACTGGCAGTACAAATATGGCAGAGAAAATAATCAGATTATGGCCAAGTGAAACAGAAATGATTGCCTGTGGAGGAGTGTCAGAGCTTGATGCTTTCTAACAGAATACTAACATACTTTATGGATGTTAAATAATTAGACCACAAGTTGGCAGTGTGGATGCCTTGGTGGGTGTGCTTCACAGTGGGTGTCTGTCTGTCAGTGTTGGACAATCCCAAGACAGCGAAGACTGAGCAACACTGCAATAATGACATATACTGCACTGGTGACAAAACAGTCACCTTTAAGGAACCTGTACATGCACACTTTTTTTTTCTCCAGTATATAATAGAAAGAGATGCTTTAACCAATACAATTGGAAATGGATCTTGTTTTATTTGGATGATTTGATAAACTACAAAAACACCCCCCCCCCCAAAAAAAAAAGAAAGAAAGAAAGAAAAATAAATAGATAAAAAAAAAAAATAGCATATGATGCAATTATAACAATAAGTCAAAATGTCAGTGGGCTGGGAGACTACTCACCTTCACATCCTCGCTCTATCTGTCCTACACAGTCCAGAGCATCTGACATCAGGTCTGGGAGCCTCCCATTCAGATCAACTGATGCCAGGCAACCTTGGAATCCCTCCTTGGCATGTACAAGTTTGGGGAGATCCTTATACATCTCTTTAGCCACACCACCAATATAAAGGTTACCTGTACATTAAGAGACAAATATGACAATACTGACCCCTAGTGGAATTAATGCATAGTACCAGGTTTACCATACAGTATGTCACATGTTACAGTATTTTAAAGAGCATAGCATTTTAGGTAGCACTCCAATATAACCCCCTATACAGTTTCTGCAGGAAGAATATGTATATATAAAAATATTGAATACAGAGTTATGTACAAGTTGAAAAGTTCACGAGCTGTAAAATAGTTTCCAACTCAGCTTTAATTTGTGTGTGTTGGAATATGCCAAGTGATATTGACAATGCTCCCATTGAAACTACTATAAATCTGCTCAAGTAAATCAGCTGAAAAGTGTTAGAATTGTACTCAATTTACTGGCATCATGAAAGGGCCTTGGAAATAATCGTACCCGGAAAATGTTCTAGAAGTGGCATAGCATGATGATTTATGTTGTACGACTCCAGGGTTCTTTTTGTCTTTCATATCTAACTAGAAATATTTTGATTAGGGCCACATTTATAGGGTTTAATGAAGAAACTTAACAAGAAATGCCCCACTATACTACGAAGCACTATTCTGACATTATTGCTTCCATGGATGATGTTTTCTTTAAACCTCCAGCGCAACATTTTAACTCTTGGCCACTGGGCAGATAGTGATGGATGACCACACTCAAAAACACATCAGTGGAAATAACAAACTAAAGCAAAGTGGTATTTTTAACTCCACCCAATATTGATCCTGTTGGTGCAACCCTTCAGTCAAAAAACTAAATAAAAACATTCCTCTCATATTTAGACTGCAGAAATGCAATAAAATGTAATATATATATATATAAAACATTTTATTCCTGTGTACCCTTCAAGTCCAAGTTTTTGGCTCCTGTGGTAGTCTGGGTGGTGACCTTGGTGTCAATCTTGACAGTGTGGAGGTTGTTGGTGTCTCTGGAGATGATGACGTTGTGCCAGTTGTTGTCGTTCAGAGGTTTGTTCGAGTTGCCTTTGATCAAGTGGGCTCCATTTCCCAGGTCGGACACATAGTGTAGGTACCTGGAATCACAACAGGATTGGACATAACTATGGAAAAACCTCTAATTACCTCAACAATAGGCATCATCAAATTATCTATTAAAGAAACTACTGTAGTAATATAATGTGCTCCTTTTACAATCCTTGATTTGTCAGTCAAGTTGGAAAAAGAACAATACAACCAATTTTTAAAAATAGTCAAGAAGTTTTATGAAGGTTTGGAAAATGGAACAAAAGCATGTTTGTGTGTCTGTAAATAATAATAGATATGAGGATATCAGGCAGTGCAGCTGTCTGAAATGAACGACATAACTGGCAGGTTGCAGATTTTACAAAGCTTTTGGGCTGTCTGCAATGAATTGGTCTTAAATTCTTTGGTTTAAGGGCATTCTTTGATTTGCACGCTCATTTCAATTAAAATGCATGACTTTAATGTTAGCACATTGGAATAATATGTTAACTTCAGGCATTACTTAAAAGAAGGTCATCCTATAGCTGCATTTTAGCAATAAGAAACCCACCCGTGTGTAGTTGATTCCCTTTTATGTTGGATATTTGTGGTGCTTTCATAAAGACTAAGAAGAACAATAATAGCCAAAAGCTCTTTCAGTAAATACTCTGGCATAGTGATGATAAGAAAAGAATTTGAATTCACATAGTCATAAGGCATAAAGAGCTGTCAAGAATTAGACTCTGTTTGGAAACTGTCATATAGCATGAAGCGCTACATTATTAAAATTATAATCCATTTATATGGAGATTTGCACATAAACATCTTGCTACACTACTAAAGTTACAATAAAAGTAATTCAACATAGTTTACAGTCTCTTCAGCCTTTCACATTAACTTGTCTCAGTGGCAGGTTGGTGTGCCCTACAAATCAGGTAATATACATGTAAAGAGAGCTGTGAAGTAGGAGCCAGACAGCTAGCTGACAAAAACACCCACACTGAATTATAATGTGTTTACAGGAATCCCCTCAAGATTATATAAGGAGCGCCTGCAACATTTCTTCACAAGGCATCTGTGGGCAGACCAGGAAAAACACATCTACCAATACACGTGAAATCAAATCCACTAAAATGAAAAAGTGCTGCGAAAAATGACACACAATCCAAAATAAAATGGTTAAAAAACACTCTGATACTGTAAAGCTGATGTTTTGTGGGTGGCAGTGGGTCTGTTTTCCACTGTTTTCTACTGTATGAAGTGAAAACATCCTTCCTATGCATGATTCACTCACCCTTTGACTAGCTCTACCACGATGAAGTCATTCCCATCTCCACTGTTGTATAGGATTAGACCATCAGAGGAGGTGGTTTTGAACTGAAAGAAAAGGTGCATGGAGTAGTAGGCCTGTAGAGTAGTGAGGGTCACATAGCTGGAGCGTGACTTGAAGGTAACAGGGTCAGCAATGATGTTCTTGAAGCCAATCATCGCATTGAGTTCACAGTAATCAATGTCACCATTTTTACAGAGGTCTATGTAGGCCATGCCATTGAAGGAGAGGCTCTGGATGTGGCCAATGAAGTTGGACGGCACCATGGACATGAAGCGCTTCTCTGTCACAATACCCGTCTCAATGTTATGGAACTCCAGTTGTGTGTGGTCACCCGCCATTTGACCTTTGATCAGCAAAATGGGGGAGGGAAAGAAGGTGTTATTGGGAGGAGATTGTTTGAGGGATAGAGCACTGAAGGCCAACTACTACTAATAACTTCAAGTTTAAGTTTACTACTACCGTCTGTTATTACATTTAGAAACTGTATCTAACATGTCAAATGCAAACCATGTTCTCTATTTGAGTATTGTGGTCTTCTTTGCTGTTGTTGCCGTTTTCAGGTTATAAATTACACAGCTTTGCAAAATATTCCATGCAGATGTTCAAGAAACAGCAGAGACATAATTGAAAACCTCCACCCATAATATCAGTGACAGTCCATGTAAATGGTTTTGTTTATAAAATTATCATGTTGGACTCATCTGTAAAAAAAATAACTTCATTAGCGGGACACATGATGAATTTACATTGTTTTCCAAAACAGAGGTGGTCATTTAGAGATAAAAAAAAAAAAGAGCTGCTACACATTAAACATATTAAATAAAGGAATACTAGAGTTCTGGTTCATTTAGAATAAAGCCTGTGTGTTACCTAGAATATGAGTCCAGTAAATATTAGGGTGACTATGGGTTTATGAAACAAAAGCATTGTTTTTACAATTCAATGGATAATATGAAGTACCTTCAACAGCTGGCAGATCATCTACGGTCAGTTTCAAACTCTTGCCCCTCCTGAACACGCGTACTGTGTGCCATTCATTATCATTGAGATTCTGACCCGCAAAAATAGTCTCGGGACCTTTGCCTGCAGGACAGTCCAGACAGCGGTTAACACACATGCATACAAACACAGCAAGTACAGTTCAGAGACAGAGAGTGAGAAATCGAACAAGAGGACAGCGTGAGTGAGTTAAGTAGTTTGACAGAGGCAGAAAACATTAAGGTAAATTTGGTTAATGGTCCATAAAAAGACGTAATTCTAACTTGCATTTGCTGCACTGATCGCACCATTAGATAGGGCATCAAATTGCTGAATTCTCACTGAACACCATTTTTCTCAAACGACATAGAGGGAGGCAGTAATCAGGATGTCACATTATTATGACCAACAGTGTTAACACTAACTGCAGTAAATGTACCACAGCTGTGGTTTTAGTAAAAATAAAACAAATAGAGGCAAATTAGCCTTTTAAATTTAGCTCGTGTAGAAATACTTGTGAGATATGCTATTCCTATCTTACCACTTGGTGGCAGCAAATAACTACCAAAAACCTACAACTGCAGAAGGCACTTAACAACTGAGCATCACTCTCCATCTTGTTTACCTTCGACCATACAACCCAGCATTCAATTTATCACATATGAGTTAAATATGGATGTATAAGGAATTACTTGCGTAAAAGACAGGCTGTGGAGCAGAGTGAAAATAAATACTTAAAAGGAAAAGAACAAAGTGGATGTCCTTCCAAATGTTGCCGCACAGGAGTAAAAGAAATCCAGAGTGTGATTTTGATCAAAACCCATGTAACAAAATGAGTTATTTTTCTAGTAAATTCAAAAGTAGCAGCTACACTTCAGTAAAACACTCTTTCTAGACATTCTCTCATTTCATGTAATCCATGAATATCACCATATGACCACTGAGCTTCTCAACAGTTATGTAATACCCATACTAAAACCATGTTTATACTTGCTTTAATATAGCTTCCTAAAACAATGCGCGAGTAGTGCCATCATTAAAGAACCAGTACGTATCACACAGAATCACAGAGCCAAAAACCTCCAGGACATGTATTCGTGTTTAGAATCACAGATTATTCAGATCAACTTCACCAAATCTCTTTGAGCTTGTGAACAGAAAAAAAAAAAAAATCTAAGATACGTTTCTGAATGTAGAAATTCCAATTGGGGGAAAGCATTATTTTTTTTTTCATACTATAACCTTTGCCTTAGCACAGCTTGAATGTCTATATAGCAGTGATGTTCTCCTGCTGGGCACATATAACTAAACAGGCCAATGAGGGTGTACCACTGTGACGGCATTAAAATCCACAGGGCCTGGAAGACTTGCCCACTGTGGGAAGCATTTCAGATGGGTGCCAGGTTCATTCCCCTGAATCCATTTATGGCTATTTATTTCCTTCTTTTCTGCAATCTTCAAAGCTCCGATGCAATGTGTATGCAAATCTGGGTGTGCCAAAGTACTGGGACACATTCAATCTCAGAGGCACAGTTCTGCTTTGTAAGCACTAAACACCAGGGCAGGATTGAAACCAGACGACTGGCGAGGGATTAAGGAGGGGAGATATGAAATAATGGGATGGAGTTGGACTTGAAAAGTATGCTTGATCTTTGCCTTCCATCATCCTGTCCTTGTTGCTCTCCAAGGGGTAAAGAAAAGGAAGGGAAAAGGAGGTCAATCGCATTAAGGAGTACATTCTTGCACAACAGTCACTACTGTACAGCCTGTATTTACGCCTGTAGTGCAGTCTGTGCGTGTGTCCGAGCCACCAGCTACTGGCCGGACATTAAGGGCCTTTAGTCCACTGTCTGTCTTGTCCAGTGCTCTCAAGTGCCCTCAGTGATGGTGATCTATCTGCACTGATGGATCTCCAGTGATCTCTCCCTGCCTCACTGATTTTAGGCCCAGGGGAACAGTGTGGCACAGAGCAGCATGAGAAGATGTGATTATCCAGTCAATCAGCTCTGGCTGGCTGGATGACAGGCCAGATACTAGTGCCACTTGCCCCAACACTGTGAATCACCCAGGTGGAGGAAAGAGGGACTCGCTGACCAAGCAGCAGGCTACTGGTGCTCGATTACTGTCAAAACACACATCAAAGCCAGCGCACATGGAAAGGACAGCTTAGCAAGCATGTTAGCTGACCTGCTTGTCCAATCAATGCCTTGCTACCTGAAAAGCCAATAGGTAAATGTGCAACCAAGCAGAGGTTAAATACTGTTTGTACAATAAATTACAGCAATTTATACCTACTGTATCTGTTGATTTACATTATTTACTTGTGTATTTACTGCTCTCTACCCTAAAGATACAGCAACGTTTAACAATGCAAGTTCAATAACACAATTAAATTAGTAACATGATATTACTCACACATACAGATGTAGTATGCATGTAAAGGCTTTCCCTGCAGCTATGTCACTCCTTCTAAATTACAAGTGAAAGACTGATGTAGGGATAGGATTAATTGTGAGAGAAAGGCTGCCTTAAGATGTTACCTCAGAAGGTCACTGAAAGAATAAATACACAAACGCACCCTCATTACAGCATCACAGCTACACTGTAAATTGTGATTATCCTGCAGTTCAAGTTAATGAAGAATAGAGCAACAGAACAGGAGATGAAAAAACTCAATCTGTCACAGGATATTTTTAGTTCATATTTTTAGTTTGTTGTCATTCAGTGGCTGTTAACAGTGTTTAAGTTGAAGTGGCAGTGTTTTCTTCAGACAGCTCCGGGCAGCCCCAGGGAGCCTAGGTCCCTAATTGACAGTGATGTGTTCTTTGAGTTCGTGCTGAAATTCTTCATCCACCAAGCTGACCGGAGCTGCAGTGCCTGACAAGACACATTAATTAACACAGAAAAAAAAAATAGGACAAAAATAACACAGAGGGAAAAAAAAGAAAAAAAAAACAACCTAGAAAAAAAAAAAATCATTAAACGCTAACTCTTCATGGAGTGGAAAAGCACCGGCTTAACACACTTTCCAAGAACTTCAATTAAACATTCGCCTCTGACACAATTAGGTCTGGATCTATTAACGAAAAAAAAACTGCATTTTGTCTTTTATTTTCCTCTTTTATTTAAACATAATCTTTCCTTGTAGCGTGACCATAAATGCTGATTGAATGAAGATAATTTGAATAGGAGTTTAATGATCTGGAGAAAACATGAACCATCAGTTAATTCAAGCAATTCTGGAAATATGGCTCTAGTCATTAAATACAATTGCTTTTTGTACATTGTATAATAACACACATTAATTGTATTCATGCCTGCCAACATACAGTATAGTATCTAACCTACATATATAAAATGCAAACACACTTATTTAAAAGAATATATAATTACCATATAGATTTGGTCTATCCTGCATTCTCTCACAGCTGATGTGAAATAATACACACAGCTTTGTGCCTCGAAGTTCAATATAAGCATTTTTTACAGTTATTATTTCTCAATCTTATTATAATTGCCTTCTTTATCTTTTCATCTAAAAATATGAGAGCTGAAATGAAAACGACAGTAGTATTGACAGATTTTGATGAGGAGAAACAATCAAGAAACATAATATAAAGCAACTGAGCAGTTTTTTTTTTGTTTTTTTGGACTATATACAATATTAGAAGAGGAGCAAATGATCAGTGTTTGCGCTATCATCATAAACCAAGAATGACCTTTTAAAGTATTCAAAAAGGGAATTAGAGCTCAGAGCTTTTTATTTGCATACACAAACAAGGGATGCAATCCAAGATGCATGAACAATGCTATTTAGCATTTAGAAAGGTGTTAAGAAGGAGCTGTCTCACAGCAGCATGTCTAGAGGTCACATCATGTGATTCTGCATGGGGGTGTTTATTGTCTCTGATTCTCACCAGGCAATGACCTTCAAATACGGACTACACAAAGAGATCCAACACTCATGTTTTCAGTGAAAACTGTTTGTTCCTGTATACAGTCTGTGACACTGGCACTCTATTACAGAGACGTGTGCAGATAGCCTAAACTGTCTCATTTCTATTGGTATTTAGTGATACTGAGAGTTTGTCTGTCACTTCAGAATCATTAAACAGGAAGAAGGCTCACGTATTATGACTCCAGAGAAGTAATTATTAATTCATCACTGTTCCTGAATAATAAATGTCAGTGATATTTACCTCCCAAAATATTGCAATGTAACCTCTTTGTTGAAATGCACACACAGACACACAACCGCAACATATATCCACTGTGATTCCCACAACAAGATCTATTTTCTCTCTTTCCCTCTTCATCCTTTTCTTTCTGCTCTATGAGGCAGGTTAATGAGAATAATAAAATCACACTCTGTATTTCCTCTGTGCCTAGAATGGCCTCATCAATTTACAACCAGCGTGAAATACTGAAGAAGAAAAGAAACAAAAAATGTTAGGTAGGGGGGTGGGGGGTGGGGGGACAAGGAAACCATGCATGTCTAAAATACCTTTGCTTCCATTAGATGCGTTTTATATCAGCCTGAATTATTAGTGAAAAGGTTCATTAATTTGAAACAATGTGTAGAATCACAGCTGAACGCCATATTTAGGTTTGTCATTAATTCAAGCCTTCCTCCATCTCCTCCCCAATACTCATTACTCTCATAGACAGTTGATGCTCTCAACACCACCATGCATTCCTTATAGCTTTTGGAATAGGTGTGATAAAATATAACGCCTATGTCGATGCAAGGTGCAAGTCCGATAACTTTCACTGTGCTGATTGAGTTCTGATCACAATAGCTTTAGCGTTATGTTTATATGAGGACTGTATAAAATAAACTGCAAACACGGTTGCTATGAAACAACACTTCTAGCCAGAAACACCAAGAGTTAGAGTAGAAGAAGAAATGTGAACAACAACTTACTGGTGGTACAGTTAATCCTGATACAATCTAGATGGGGAAGAATAGATGAGAGATAAATTCATCTTTCAACGATACAGCTGCAGACATCATTAAAGCATACAGTCCACCCTCTGGGGACACACACACGGACACCTCCCATCCTCTGATGCTCTTACACATGGCCTCAGGCTACGGAAAGCTGGTAAAAGCTCAAAGTTGTGCCAAAGGAGTGTAGAAAAAAAATCACTTTGTGGTGATGTCGAAAAGAATCAACTCAGCTTTCCCCCCCCCCCCCATTAATAATAATTGCATTTCATTGCATTTCTGTGTTCATCTATGTGGCCAAACACATAGATGTTACATGTTAGAAGCTGGAGAGCATCAGATTTTGGTCAGAGTCAGACAGAGCCAGTAGAGAGGAATTCCTGCTTCCTAATCACTATATCTCAGATGTCTGTCCATGTGTGTATCTATGTATCGATCTGCCAATGGATGGTGATGGATAACTAGGGTGTCTTTCCTCATCTGTATGCTGCCATATTGACTACAACATGTTGCAAAAGTAAAATTTCCAAGAGATGAATGATGTACCTAATGTTTTAGTATCCCCACTGACCTTAAAAGTGCTATGACTGTTACTAGCAGTGGTGAAGAATTGCTAAATTAAAGCAGCCAAGCAGAGTACATTACGTGTGCAGTTTTTATTTCAGTTAAGCTACAAAGCAGTTCCATTTGGAATTTACTGGGAAACATAGAAGCTATTTCTGTTTCAATTTCTTTCTGTTTATTTCAACTTCGCTAGTGTTCTGCTCAGAGAAAGGTGACCCAGATCACACCCCTCCCCTCCATCCCATTTGGCCCTGCCTGTCGTGTGTTGTCAACCACAGCAGAAAAGTGGTCGCAAACAGCCAGAGACCAACACAAGCCTACCCTTACAGGGAATGCTCTGCACTTGAGTGAGGGATAAGGAAGGCAGACTTCAAGGGCCAGGGACACGTTGAAAGAGTCTCAGATGTGTCAAAGACAATTCAATAGAAACGAAACATGATGACTTGTTTAATCAGAGGGCATCTTTTAGTAGCCACAAAGATCTGACTTGTCAGCCCTGTCACTGTGTGGCGCTGTTGCCTTCCACGTTACAGGACATGCTTCCTTTTAGTTGTCAGCAAACACTGACTATCTACTTTGTATGCATGGCTAAACGGCTGCGCTTAGGGAGCCCATTTCTGTTTAGCCAGTGGAAAGGCGAAATAGATGGCTATCATTTGTGTGGCATTGCTCTGTTTGAGATATATCAAACTTTTCATAAGCATCACTGGATCCTTTCCTGAGAAAATATCCACACATAAACACACTCATATATATAAAAGGGATTGTGCAGCTTTCATTTTGTCCTCAATTTGCTTCTTTTTTTTTCCCATAGCGCGGGAGGGGGTGGGGGAGGGTGGGGGGTGGGGGCATGTTGAATATGTTTACATACTGTTTCATCTACAGAGGAATTAAGAGGTCCCTCACCTGTTTCATAGCTTAAAAACCACACATTATATATATATATATATATATATATATATATATATATATATATATATATATATATATATATATATATATATATATATATATATATATATATATATATATATATATATATATATATATATATATATATATATATATATATATATATATATATATATATATAAAAAGCAGTGTGTGTGTGAGACTAGGGAAACATCCCTACTAGACAAAACACTTTTAAGGTTGGTGATCTGAGGTCAGGTGGTATATGGGGCAGTGACCTGAGCATTCCCTGCTGGGAAATGACATTTGTGTGCTCAACTGGCAGTGAGCGGAGAGCCGCAGACTCTTGCCATTGAAAGGCTTAACACCATCTCCTTCTATTCAACATACGCATGACATGGGGTGTAAATATTTAAAGTGTGCATGTTTACTGTCATGTGCATTTGAAAGTCTTATCAAACTTTGTGTTTGTGTGACACGTGACTTTGCTGCTACAGTCAATGTATGTCCGAGGCGTTACCTAGATTTACAGTCAGTCGGACACGACCGCTCTCAAGCTCTAGTCGCAGGGTGTCAGCAGAGTCCCGAGAAGTAGTGGCGATCAGGATGCCATAGGCTCGCTGGGAGCGGAAGCGCAGGGACACATCCTCGGCCTCTGTGTGCATTACCAACGGCAGCTGGATCTTCATAAACTTACTGCCGTCATAGCTAAGGATGGTCGCCTCTGTAAATAGAGTAAGGATGAAAACAAGATGAGTGATCAGTAAAGATGGAGTGCAGCAGTTTTAGGGCAGACCAATAACCAATACTGTCAGTTCAGGTTTAAATTATATTCGACTTGAGTATGTAATTTAGTGTAGTGACTTTCAATCTTGATGAAAGAAATACAGTGGGGGTAAAGATATTAAGTTGTGAATATGTATTCAAATGCAGCTCTGTGATTTGGAGGTCACCCGACACACAGTGAGAAATCCTATTATATAGAGTATGTCTGGTAGACTGATGTATTCAGCTTCTACTACAGCAATATTAGCTCTGTGCTGAGCAAGACTGGGAGCATATACTGTAGAGAACTCTCATCTCATCCTCAGTTCATTCATAGAAAGCTGATTCAGTCCTGAGGATGACAGGAAAAGTATCTTACTCTGAAATGTTCTTAGACATACTTGTCAGAGAAGTGCATTCCTGGTTTGTTCGGAAAATCAACTGTGTCCTCAACAGATACCTCAACAACCCAAAACTAAGTTGTGTGTTCTAAGATAGGTCTATATAAGCAGAGTGTTATGACTGAAGAACATGCCCTCATCCGACAGCTGCACAAACTCTGACCCAAGTATGAGTCCTGTTCTCCGTAGCAGCTCTTGTGTTGGCCTTCATCAGTAAAAGCAAAGTGAGGAAGCAGGTGCATGAGGAAAGAATAGTAAAAGAGAAAACCAACAGGGAAAAAAAAAAAAAAAAAAACTCAAAAGGCGATGATCACATCATGATAACAAACCCATTCCACAATCCATCCTGACAGTGTTAATGTTCTCCTCCAGAACAAGTCACAATGTTTAAATCTGCAATATAATCATGACAAACTACAAAAGGACAAATTGATATTGACTGAGGAAAAAAACAGAAACGGAGAGTGAACTGTAATAGTTTGTGGACCTTGAATATTGAGCTTCTGCTCAGGGTGACTGCATTTACTCAAAGCATTAGGCTGCCGTCTGGAGAAATGTTGGGGAGATTGTTTAACGCCAGCAGGAGATTGTAACAGCATTTCCGGTAGTGTAACTAAACCATAACCCAATAACAAAGCCATTACTGCAGCTGCAGTGCTGAGACAGATAGAGGCTGAGTTGGAGGGAAGGGAGATGGAGAGTGGTGGGGTGATAGGGTACCAATGTACACACACCACCTCATCACCACTTCCTCGTCACACAGAGCCAATGTCACATCCATCCCCTGGGATGACTCCGTCACATTCCTCACCCAAATCCAATTTCTCCACGCCCTCCTGGGGTATGCCGCAGATGACAGGGGCATGTGACAAACGAGTTCTCAGTGCTAAACTGTCTGCTTCCTGCCAGGCAGCTAAAGCAAAGAGCTGCATTTGGAAACTGTTAGCAGATGCCAGGAAAAATAGAGCAACTGTTCAGACTTTTAATACTTGCAAAATGTTTTTCCTACTGATATTAGGGTTTTCCCTAACATAAGACTCAGGTGCTCTGTCTAAACATTTTTGTGCAGCGCCTGAACCAAAAGCCAAAAAAAAATATGCAGAGATTTCTCAAACACACTAGAGAGGAAATGATATCACATTAGCGTAATGTAAAAAGAAAATAAGAAGAAAATAAGTTTAATATGCATGTAATTGTTGACAACATCAAATATTATTTTTCAATGTATAAATATAGCAATTTCTCAGACATAATTACTTTGTGTATTTAAACACACTAATGATGATTCAGTGATTTCCGATGTTTCAGCACTAAAATTATGGTTGGTCATTTCAAGTTTTACTTCACAAAAGAAATAAAGTCATTATGTCTGAGAAACAAGTTCAAATTGTGTTCAAACAATTTTACTGCATAATTAAACAAAGAGACAGCCTGCCAAACAATCACAGATTATATCTGCCACAGACAATGAGCTGAATAAGAAAACAACAGGAATTTTGCTTGACCAATAACTAGGGATGGGCATCAAAACCCTGTACTAAACATTATGAGGCCAAATTATTAAATATCACAGTTCTGATAGCTTCACTGTTATTGATTTTCTTTAGACACTGCTTGAAAGAAATATACATATTTTACATGTCACAAAAAGATAAAAAAAAACACTTTCTCAGTCGTCATTCATTTGTGATGCATTTTTGCAATTTTCAATGCAGGTGAGAGGTGATGGAGAAATGTACTACTACTGTAAACATGATAGTGGCATTTTCACTTGAAGAAACAAGTTCAAGAACTCGTCTTGGTTTTTTGGGTGAAAACATGAGAGATGTGCCACAAAACCTTGCTGAAGTCTAATATACAGTGGCAGTTCATAGTTCATCTGGGTCTATGTCACTGTACATGCAGCCTGGAGCTCAACTGCAAACACCAGTTAATGCTGATCGTTTCACTATAGGTTTATTTATATGTTTAACATGAAATGGTCAAAGCATCATCTGATCTGCTGGTCACAGATTCAGTGTAAGAGGATTTAGAGATCTGTACGCTGCCGGAAAACTACCACAGTCAAAACAATGACAGTCCTGCACTCAGTTTTACAGCTAAAATGACAGACTATTTCCTTCAACAGTATATGATTTGCAATTTTGTTTCACACTACTACAATAACAAGCCATGACTAATATAGTGGACAGTTCAAAACAATGCTAGTATACTTGAATACTAAAAAATATTGATTATATATGAACTATATAGGTCCACATTATGACTGAAAAAATGAAGGTTATAATTATGTTCATAATTTTAACTGTAACCCTATCCCTAGAATACCAAATAAATGATTGGATTGAGCCATATCAGTAAGAATAGGAGTCCAATACTCATCCCTACTGATGGGTAAATATTCTCATCCAATGATCCAGGGTTCCCTATCTCACATTTAATCATCAAACCCTGATGTTTATTTAACAGAGTGATACATTGCTTGTTTAAAATTGAATTACTGTATACCTTTTAAAATATTTCCCTGTGGTCTAACTAAACTGTAAATAGTTTACCTGGGTCTGAATTCTTCATTAACTAAACTGCACACATCTTCAACCCTATTTCTGAGTAATGACACCAGAATGGTTGTTTTGAGCGCTGGCCCTTTAAATGCATAAATTAGAGGTAAACAGCTTGAAATTTAAAAACATTTTCAGTATAGACTATGGACTACAACTGCTGCTGCTGCTAAACAATTATCTTGAACTTGGAGAAATGTTCATTGGAAGTGTTGACCTTATATGTGCAAATGTCATGATGCGACTAGTTATAACACCAACAAATTAAGGAGGAATTAAAACCGGTTGTAGAAATCCACTCTATTTTTGCCCAAACTATTATAAAGATCACTTTGCAGCACCAGGAGGGTTCACATTCAAACTATATAAACTATTACAGTATAAACAAACAAATAAATGTGCTAAAGACTCCTTTAATATTATTTACACCCAATTACAACTTATCAGGTGTACAGTATGTTACATATTTTAATCTGAAAACTATTAATACCAATCAATAAATGACAGATCTGTGTGGTCCACAGTAGATACATTTAATCACAAATAGAGCTAATTTCACTGAAGTTGTCACCACCTTTGATTAATAGAAGGTGTTATCTAAAGTTCAATAAATAAATCCAAATAGGTGTGGAAATATGGAACCTGACATATGAAGAAACCACTGCCTAATGCAAAGTGAACACCTGTCAGAAATTCAATCCTGGAGGCCTAGTCAGATTTAATGGCACTCCCAGGTTTAATATCAAAATAAATTGAAAGGACCGAGTTGGGGTGTTCTTTTGGAGCTCAACAGGAGTTTGTCAGAAGAAACATGGAGTATACCAGAGTAAGCCAAGCATTCATTTTTCTCTATTTTTTTTTTTTTTTTGTCTTGTAAAGCACAATGTAATGTTGATTGGAACATCATTTTCTGATTTTTCCAAGAAGCAGACCAGGTGGCTCTTTCAGAAAAGTAGCAAATAATATTGTTCTACTAACAAGGCTGAAGTAATGGTAGAAAGAAAATCAAGTTTTTCCTCCATTCTCCCCCAAGCAGAACAGGCTCTGCAGGAAGGGAGAGCTGTCAGCTGCATGTCACAGGATTGTGATGTTCCACAGTACCAGGGCATCAGGCCCAATCCAATTCAGAATTTGCCGGAAAACAACTGCTAAAGGCTTTGAGAAAATGTATGTTCAACAACCATAATAAACAGGAATAAATGGCTGAGAGAAATCATAAATAATTCAAAGCTGCTCGTGTCTTCTTCACTGCAGCTTTCTTAGAGTATCTCAGTGCACACAATCTAAGAAACAGACTGGCTGCTCAATATGTGACAGCAAACTGCCAGCTGAATAGATACATACAGGCAGAGAAACTACTCTCAATACAAAAAGAGACACATAGTATTGTACTGGGTCAACTTCACCTTTCCATCTTCAAGTCTGCTTCTATTGTCATATGGCAACTCATTACGGAGTACAGTAAATGAGAGCAAAGCTAAAAAAAAAAAAAAAACAGAAAAAAGTGGATTACTGTGTCCATTAGAGGGGAAGAATCTGCAACATCAGCTACTGCTGTCAGGAATACACCGGATAGCCAAGACAGTAAAGATTTAAAATGTACGGATTAGGTTTTTCCAGCCCATTGAGACTATTAAAAGAGAATTACTGCTTAGTTTAATGATTTACAAGTTCATTTTCAGCGTCTTCCGACACACTACCAAGAATTCCAAGCAAATCCTGTCATATAGTGCATATTTTTTACAGCTTAGTTTAACACTGAATTTTGATAAAGCTCAATATTTCATTTTAGTTTACATAAAAAAAATAAACATACCATTTTACTCTGCATTTAGTTTCTAGCCAGTGCCACAGTCCACTGTGCAGTGTGTTCTTATATATCCAGAGAATCAAGCCTAATACACCCACAGCTGAAATCCCCCCCCCCCCACCCCCCCAACACATTTTCTGTGCATCTGTGTAAATTGCTCGAGGGTGTGAGACAACCAGTTCTCTCTAATTTGTGACTATATTCAAGTGTGGTGAATGGTGACTAACACACTGTGCGCTGTCAAAGGGCATGGCTAAAATATATTTTAATGCTAAAATTCAGCCATATTTGCCTTTAAGGGCATTTCACAATTATGCAATAACATTCTGCACCTCTTGGCTTTAGCTCCGGCTCAATGGCAATGCTTTATGCTCTGAAAAGCAATACATGTGCTCAAAGAACTAGTTTATCTATAGTTTAATTTGCATAACACTTTATGTTATTATATTGTGTGAAAAAACAAATCCAGTGGGTAAACAGCTAATAGTGTTGTAGAAAGTAAAACGTTGACTGCTGCAAATCTCTGCTTCCATGTGCATATGTCAGCAGGTTGTATGCATCTCTGTGTCCGGTGCATGTGGGGTATAGTGAGTATACTTGTGTATTGATTTGTATATAGTCTTTCAGCATCTATCTTTATTCATTAAGCATGTGGAGGTAAACATATTTCTGCATCTGTCATGTAAAATAAGGCAGGTGCTGTCACTGCTGAAATCCAGCATGTCATATCTCATTAGGCAATAAGTGCATGTGTTACAGCACACCTACTTTGCCATATGGGAGGCTGCCTTAGTCTCACACTGCAAGACTAATATTTGGGCTAATTAGCAACTGGAGGAACAATGAAGGGGAAGACATTTGGGATGCAAGGGGGAAAATTGCTTTGTCTGCTTAATTAAAATCTCTCAAAATAGGGCGAACAGTTCCATGGTTCTTTTCCGAAGCTCCACCTCCTGTTCCTTCCACGGCTTGTCGCCCTCCTCCTCCACCATATGCAGTAGCTGTATTTTGCCACCGGGTGGTACACCATGCATGGATAAGTGAGAGCTGGGGTAATTCTTTTGACAGCTCCTCGGCCTGCTGGTGCCTGCTTCATCCTACCAGTGCAGAGGCAATCTGGAGCCATCAAAACAGCTGGCAGCACGCCAGGGCCCATCCTCCATATCACTGCTCCCACTCACACTCTCGCTGGTGCCAGTCTCATACACAGAGCACAGACACTCAGAAAACAAGAGAGTTGGACACAGAAGCAAAGATGCTCGAGTGAGTAGGAAATGATGGTGGTGGCGGCGGTGGGGAGCCCATACAGGAGGAAACCTTTCAATACGTCCAAAAAATATTCAGCACTTCCTGTAAAGTTGTTTCAGACACAGGCATGCATGTTTTCTGCTTTTGTTTTCAGATGAAGTGGATTATAATCTATCTGGATAAGTAATTATCTCCCTGTAGTGAAACAATCTGTATCCCGTGCCCACTCCACCTCCCTCATGTACTATGCCCTAATTCCTGTCAACTCATTGGCAAAAATGGAAGTGCACATGTGGAAAATCAGAGCAGTGTACACCATCAGCGATGGAGGAGATTCACTTCGCCTCTATCATTTCCTCTTTTTTTCCCCTTTTCCTTCTAAATTGCATATTACTTTTTCCTGAATATATCACTGCACACATAATTATACACTCCATTCACAGGACTTCATAGCATCTAACTAGTCTAATGACACACTCACAAGGACTAAACAACCTGCATTTGCAGCAGCTGCAGAAACAGGAACTACTCTACATCTGTCTGATATTTGTGTGGCATTTGTTTTTTCATATTAAAGTTGTAGAAAATATGTATTGTTTATTTTTCATCATTTGTGTTACACTTGATGTTCTTCCACATGACAGCACACGGGAAATTATCTCAAATCCCAACACAAACAACCACATAAACATAAGACAGAACCAGGGGCTAACACACAAAAAATGTACAAGCTATGTATCATCATCTATACCTTTAAGAATATATCTACTGGGATAGAACTTTTTTTTCCTACATAGCCAACCCTTTCTTAATGATATTTCCTCAAATAGAGGCTTTGGCCTTTATTACTCTGTCAAGGAAAGTCAGTTATGGTTTGGCTGGTGTTTATCTGATTGTTTGTTTGTTTGTTTGTTTGTTAGCAATATAACTCAAAAGGAAATGTTGATTCTGGCAAAAGGAACAAATCTTTACATTTTGGTGATGATTGGTGGATGTATGAGGGGGAGGGCGCTGCTCACAGAAGTGAAAGTAAAACATGTGACTCATTTTAAGTCATTTAAGGGGGGTGGGGGCTGATCTGCCTTGGTGGAGTCTGCGCTCTTCGAGCGCTTATTTCAGTTCACTTCTGCTGCAGAAACTTTTGCATTAGACACAGCCCTTTACTTCTAATTATCTCGGTTAATTAACTAGAAATGGTCAGATTTAGTACAAAACCATTTTCATCTACTCCCCTTTGCAATGTTAAAAGTAGTCCACCTGCAACGTACTTGAACACAAATGCAACACTTCCTAACCATTTGCAAAATTAAATGCACGCTAGTTGATCAGTTCAATTATATGCCGGGTGGGTGTGTTTTGGAGCTGGTTCCATGCTGTTGGGGCATTTGTCCTAATTGGATGCTTCAACCTGACATTAGGTTTTGTACACATCTCATGAACATCTCACAATAAATTGTTTAGATTAGCAGGAAACCATGTTGCAGGATTATGGCATAAACACTATAGCTCATGATTTTTAAGTTAGCTGAGGTTTGCAGTCGACATCCAACATTATAATAGCGTAGCTGCGCTAGACGTCCCTCGCGGCAGTAAATCTAATGTGCTACCGTAGTAATCGAGTTATGCTCAATGTAACTTTGGCTAGCCTAGCCACGCTATCCCTATTCATTACATGTATAAGTCTAGGAACTCTTCATAAGCACGGGAGCTGGGCTTACATTAAGTGTAACTAGACTAGACTAACACATTAGATGTGCTGCTGCTAGGTGGGTCTAGCATGGCGAGGCTAACTTTTAGCTAGATTTCCCTGAAATTGGCTGACCAGTCACGATGAAGTATAGAGTCAGTGGGCGGGCGTAACAAAGTGACAACCATGGAAGAAGTGTCGATTTCCTTTTATCAAAGATGAGTGAAGAATGTGAGAAAACGTCAGCGATCTATAAATTATTTTTAGAGAAGTGACAACAGTCGTTAAGCTCCAGAATCCCCAATTTTGTTTAGTCATTCGTAACTTTCTCCTTCAAGAACTTTCCAGTGTCTAACTACATCATACTAAAGATTATGCTGGTTGGTTGTAGTACCGTACAGAGGGATTTGAAAGACAACCTTTTAGCCGGCCTCCCCTGCCTATGAAGCACGACTAGACCTATATATGTAATGAATGGGGATATCGCAGCTAGGCTAACATTATAAAATGGTATGTATGTAGAAAAACATACTTCTCCTTTAAGCAAAAGACTTTTTCAAAGCACATCTTCAGCTCAGGGTACAATGACAAGCACATGTAGAAATGACAAGTGTAACTGCGTGGGATGTGTTTCATCCCAACTGGAGGTAATTTTTCTTTCATATGAGAGAACCTCATTACATCTGTTTTTTTTACGTACGGACACATCATCCTGTGATAACAGTGTCACATGTTTCAACACTTTTTGACATTTGTCTTGATTGTGCATATGCTAACTGTTTTCACTCATTTGCATCTACCTCTCCTATGGGAATTTACTATCAAATGTCTATATACAGAACATACATCATTTGAGTATTCACTTTAATTTACAGGGATTAATATACACATTATCAGGAGCAATACATTAGTGTTGATATTTACTGTAAGCTTGCAGAATGCATTTATTTATGCATAAATACCCACTTAAGTTTATGCATTCAGTTATTCATTATTTATGAGTACAAAATAAACATGACCGTCTTTGATTATTCCAGATCCTATAGACTGCAATAGTTAATATTGTGCATATCTGAATTAAGTATACATCTAACATAATTATTCACACCATAGGATTATGTACAATAAGCTGAAATTCTAATTTTGCTCAGTAAATAACTGGCTTACACAGTGCTTATAGGATTAAGAACTGAAGCATTTGACTGGGCCTTGTTTTAATGGGGCTGGATTTTAATCAGAGAGGTCAAAGAGCATTTTGCTGGTCAAAAGGCCCAATGAACTAATGCTGAACAGACAGAAAAGGGGAGCTGAGCTTTGCATTCACTGAGCCACAAACAAATAAATCCTCATAATTTAGTGAGCATACATATATGCCAGTGACTACAGAAGCTTATATTTTCTGCTACATTTCAGACACTGTAAAATAAATACACTACAGGATATGCAGTGGTGTGTTAAAGCAGCAGGGCCGTAACTCTACCGATATAATATATACACTAGAGGCAATGTTATTTAACTTGCCCTATAAATACTAATTTATACTATTATATATACATGTAGTCAGATAGTGGTGCAAGACTGTATTTGCAATTAAACTGATTTTCAGCAATGAAGCCATTTCTGTGTTTGTTGCTGCTGTGACCACATGACATTCCAAAAAGGCCCAAGTGATGGTTTGTTGTTGTGTAACCAAACAGACTGCTTGGGATAGAGTCAACTTCGAAGTAGCGCATGCAAAAGAAGTGATTCAGGTACAGAATCGTGTAAAAACCTTTCATGATCTTTAGGCTATTACTCAGGTTTTGTAGATTTGATGAAAAAATTGGGACAAACATCATGACATCATACACTGATTTACTGGCACTGAAGACTGGAATACATATTAAAATGCATCTCTGATTTAGTAATCATAAATTCCACATACCATAAATAAATCAAATACAATGCCCTCACACACTGATACTGGTAAATGTGACTGGAAAATACGCACATCAAGATAAAAAGGGAACCTAAAAATGGGAAAGTATGTGACATCTAGCTGATTTTACACAGGTAAGCATTAGCTCAGTTAGCTCAAATAACTACAATAGGTCAATTATATAACTGCGTGATACCTATGCACAACTGTTTAAGAACAGTGTAGGAAGACAACACTCTCTGTCACCTCTCCTATTATCCCCTCTCTGAAGGAGTGGGGGATATGTATTCTGAACCAGGTCTGGTCATGAGTGAGTGGTTTGATGAGCCAAATGGTTAGCAGAAGACAGCCAATTTACAGGCTAGTGTTCATGGTAGACGTGACTGGTCATGTCCCTGTGGCCCATCAGTTACTTGCCACGCAGCATTGTTTAATATCAGCCAGTCAACATGCTGCATACTTCGGCTCATTCTGTGTAATGTTTCATCTGTCCAACATGCACAGCTTCTTTCCTGTCTTATTGTAATCTGTTGTTTGAGAGCTCTTGATGTTCAACCATCAGCTGATAGATTGAAAACACTATCTGAAAGTTGTTGTCTGTTTGATTCTTCTGAAACAGTGAACTTGACAATACTACAGAAACAGGACATATCAAAAAACAAAAAAAAAGTAGACTCTCCAAAAGGTATCCACCAAATTTACAATTGAACATTTTCCTAATTCGCTCCATACGAAAATGTATTGTTTAATTGCGTGGATGACAGAATACAGGCCCAGTTTCCAATTGGGACTTTTTTTCTATCAAAAATGAAATGGTCCCTATTGAAACTCTAATGCAAAATGTGAATATTTGTTTTTTTCTCCGCTGTGACACTCTGATTAACTGTTTATTCTATTTGCACTGAGGCAGTGGGTGAACAGAAGTATCTGGGAGGGTCACACAGTGGTTTAGAAGTGATCACTACCCACCCACATCCTTAAGAGGATGTTTTGAGAAGCATGTCACTAACTTACCTAATTTGTATCCATAGCCGAATGAAAGTTAAAAAACACCAGAAGTATAAAGCCCACATTATGTTGTAACTACACAAAAACACTATCACTTTTGTTCATTTGTAAAGAATTTGTGGTTGCCATTTTTCTAGTTGGCTTGTGTTCAGTTGGTTACACAACCAATTTGACCCCAATCTCAGACCTTGTACAGATGAAAAAAAACAGGCCACACCCCTCTGGCATGTTTGATGTATCCCAATGTACATGTCCAAGCATGTAAAAGTCTGTCCACTGCAACAGTGTTAATGACAGAAAACAAAGGGTTAATCTGACTATTGAAAATAAGACTTTTCATCAAATATTAACCCTTTTGATTTTTTGGACAAATTTTTTTTTAATTGACCAGCTGGTAAGTTCAGCCAATGCATGCAGTTATAAAGTAGGATGCCCATACCAATATGTGCAGACATTCTATTGTACATTTCCTGGATACTTTTCAGAGTCTACTTTTTTATACACCATGAATAGTAGATGAAATTGATTTTACTTTCTTGACTGTCAGTCGGTATGTCATAATTCTTAAAAAGTGTGACAGATGAATGAAAGAAAATATCCTACCTCTTTCACAGGAGCGGCCCAGGTATCCAGAGCCAGAGCAGTCACACACATAGCGGTTCCAACCCTCTCTACAGACCCCATTATTTTGGCAGGGGTTGCTCAAGCACTGTTTTGGAGGCTCCTTAGAGCAGGAGGGCTTGACCCCGGCAGCTTTCTGGATCTCAGCCAGGCGACGGACATCCTTGCTCTGTCCATCAATGAACAGATCTCGAATGCAGCCCACGTAGCCGTAGTTGAGCAATGCTGTCCACACCTCAGTGGGGAACACCAAGCCCATTTTGTTCTCTGGCAGACCCCCGAGGTAGAGATTGTCATCTAAGTCCAGGATCTCACTTTCTCCGGGGGCTGTGTAGGCAGTTCGGAGGGTGTTGATAGAGATGGTGCCTAAAAAGGTGAAAAACATGGGTTTTAAACATATCTCCCTTTAGTTGGGATAGATAATATGAAGTCAAAATTCTATTAATTTGACCAATGCTGCAATGAATAATAATAATAATGATAATAAATTAAAGTCAAAGTGTCACCAGTGCCCCCCCCATCCCAACCATAAATAGAAATAGACATTTATGTCTATTTATTGTATGTATGTGTATGTGTATAAGTATCTATATTTATATCTGTATATGTACATGAACACATGTCAATGATCCACTCTACAACTACAGTATAATAATAATAATAATAATAATAATAATAATAATAATAATAATAATAATAATAATAATAATAATAATAATAATAATAATAATAATAATAATAATAATAATAATAATAATAAAAATAATAATGGATGAGATTTATACAGCGTGTTTCTATGATTGCATATTCAAAGTGCGTACAGTGGATCATAATTCATTCATTCTCACTCTGGTGGTGGTAAACTACATATGTAGCCACAGCTTCCCTGGGGCAGACTGACAGAAATGTGGTTGCCATTTAACGCCTTCAGCCACTCCGACCCCCACCAAACTTTCACACACATTCATACATCAGTATGAGTAGCAGCACTGGCGGTAAGGAGGGTGAAGTGTCTTGCCCAAGGACATGACAACAAATGACTAGGACAGAGCGGGGTTTGAACCACCAACCCTTCAGTTACTGGATGAGCCATGGCTGCCCTTTGAATGGCAACATCATCTTTTCTGTACCAAGCAAACAATTGCCCTTAAGTCTAGAAAGTATAATTTGTTGTTCAGGTCATTTCTGTTGCATCATTACATATTTACGTATACATATTTGTCCCTAAATAAATGAACCTTTACAAAAAATGCAGGTCCTATGATTTGGATAATGCACTTGCCAAAATAATTGCAATTACTGGTCAACCCTATTATTGTGTACTTTCCCAAAAGTATAAAGCCACTGATGATTGCAGATGCCATGGTGTAACAACAATATGGAGAGAAGACCCACTTAAACATGGTTTGATGAAGAAATTAGCGTAATTAGTGTTATGCATCTAGACAGGGGCAGGATTTTCTTAGTTTAGAATGACTGATGAGTGTTGATAAGACACATTAATCACAGGATGGCCAGTCTATTAGTAGCCTAATCTGGGATCCCTAAGAGTATCCTCTCCATTTTCCATGGATTCCCATAATAAATCTCCTTTATCTGTAAAGCAGTGGTCATAAAAAAGAAAGAAGAGGAAAAGAAAAAGAAAAATTGGTGCCCCCTCTATCATTTCTGCCCACAAAAAAACAACAACAACAACAAAAAAAAAACATCGTAACCATCTTTCTGAACTTGATTAACGGACTGCAGGCATTTTTTTTTTCATCCTGTCCTGTTTTTTCATCCTTCTGTTTTCGTCTCCAACACATAAACCTGCAATGAAAGTTTGTGTGTTTCCCCACCATGATTTATCGCCCTCATTCAGGTTTAATTCTCGATCTGGAGCACGGTAAACAACAGTGGACATGACTGGACTGTAAAGCTGGGAAAAGGAAGGCCTTACTGTGGGACTCAGACCGGGTGATTAATTTGTATATGGATCTGTTACTCTCAGTGCAGGAGCCATTGTGGATCTTTAATTAATGGTGACTGCCTTCACTGCCCACATCCTCGTCCAGTAATCTATATACCACGCCACTGAAGATCCACGCAGGCCACTGCCCGCGGAGAGTGACAGAGAAATAAGTGGCTAAGGATGCTCGAAAATAAAATTGCCATAACTTAATAATTTGCATTTTGAGTGGCAGATGCTCGCCATGGCAGATATGAAGGACCCATTAGCTGATTGCCTTTGGCTAAATGGAAGAGTCCTAATCATTTGTATGTGGAATGAGAGCGTACGTTTTAAGTTCCTCCTTTTCTCAACTGTTAATGTTGGAAAACAAGCCTTAAGCCACGAATGAATTTTCAAAATAGAGCTTGCCTGGAACATTTGAGAAACAGATTAAAGACTGAATCAGGCTTTTACTTTTCAATACAACCATCATTAACATACATGAATGTGTATATTACAAGATAGTATAGAAATGAAAAATCCCATTCTTTAATTTTTGGTGCCTTGTCCTTCTGTTTTTCAACGAGTTAACCTTATTTTTAGTTGTGTATAGCCAAGGTGAGACACTTGTTCTGCAGAAAAAATGCTTGAGAGAGACAGCTAAGGGCCTAGTGCACAATGATTAACCTGGTCCCACTAACATGTTCCAGCTCTTTTCTCAGGGTCTTGGCCCCAGGCATCTGTTCCAGCACTTTCCTGCCACCACCCACTGCCCCGACTCTTTCCAGCCGCAGCTGTTGTGACTTCCAAGCTTTGCACACTTGGCAAGGGCCACCCGTCACGCAGCCAGAACAGCTCCCTTCAGGTTATAGCTAACGAGCTCACTACATCAAACTCATTAGCGAGGAAACTTTTCTCTGAGAAGAACAGGTGCCAGGCTGAAACATTGGTGTGGTCAGCAGGATTTGTGATGGAGGCATCAACCATACAGTTTTGTGTAAAAGTATAACATTTAGAGTTTACACTGTTCAGCTTTGACTTAACAGTACAATATGTCATGGTTGTGATTTACATTACATTTTATTGTTATTTATAGAATTTCTAGCTAAATGACATCACGATAAGTCTATGGTTCTATATTTGAGTGTTATTGCTGTTTGTAAATAGTGAACAAGGATGCTTTAAGTCAACAGTAAGCATGTCTGTCTAAATTGATGTAAGTGGGAGACAAGAGAAGGATGTCAGCATCTTTCAGGCATCTGTTTAGAGTGCTCTGCTCACTTGTCACAGTCCTGTAAGGAAGTGTGTAAACACAGTCAAGCTATGTTAAGTCAGAAGGCACTATACAATCCCATGGGGACATGTGCCATCACCAAGCAGCAAAAGAAACATAGCACACATACACAGATTGTAAGCTTGCCCATGTTTGGAACATTATTTATAGCCAAAAGGGGTATGGGAGTGCCTCTGTGAATGCTACTGAGCATAAAAGAGGAGGAGATGGATTCAGAACAAGATGGGAACATGGAGATAAAGATGTCTAGAAAAGAGATGAGGGAGGAGTATATGATGACTGATAAGAAGGTAGATGAGGGAACACTGCAGCACATAATATGTTGAGAAACAAGAACAAGATGTACAGTATGGAAAAGTTGACCAAAATACAATGCAGGCAAAAACAACTGATGAAGAAGATCAGAATTAAGAAAAAAACCAAAAAACATTCTGACCGTATTTATGTATCTCCTGCGTTAGTCAAACCCCTGAGTGGTACTCTATCATCAAACCTGAAGGTAGGGTTCCAAATGACACCTCAGGTGTCTCACACTTTCTGCATCAGCAGCCAGGCTCAACTTGGCATGATGTCCCCTAACCCTACTCACACATCCCCAAAACATGTTAGACAGGGGATTACTACAATCCAGTTAGGGCGATACGGCCAAATCTCTCTATGTGATTGGATTCTCTGAAGAGAGAGAAGCCTGCGAGTGGGATACAAGGATTGGAGGATATGTTGTCTATGTGTGCATGTGTGTTTGTGTACAGTGTGTTTGAAGTAGTAGTGTGTTGTGTGAGTGAGCAGGAAGCGGGGCTACAACTGAGCAATGTCCGTGGAATGTCTCTGATGAGTGACCCAAGGCACTCCTAGCCAGAAGACCTCACTTAAAAGCAGAGAGTCTCTCAGCATCACTAATGCATTGAGGTTAGAAGATGCCGTATATGAGAACAGGAGTCCATTTACAGGCTTTCTTCCTGCAGGAAGAGCCAGTTAAACTAAATAGGCGAGGGATCATTATACACCATTGTCATGGCTGCAGTAAGTGTTGTGCATGGATGGCTCCAGAAAATTATGTCGGCTTGCACTTGCACTTTTTTTTGTTTGAGTGATGCGCTTGGTGGTGTATATTAATAAAACATTTGACATACAGATGAAAAGCCTACTGTACCATACATTTTATGATTTTCTAAAAGGATTGGTGAATTATTTTTATATGTCTTCAAATTACCCTCATTTGATCAAATATTCAGAAATATACTGTAAGTGCATAGTAGTGTTTAATGGCCTTTCAGATGTCAGGCATTATTGTATATATATTTATATATATATATATATATATATATATATATATATTTAAATATGGACAGTCAGAATTCACACCTCACTACTCACATTGCATACACTTAAGAAAAAGAGAATACTTCGATTTTTTTTAAAAGCCTATTATTTGTCAAAAGACTGTGAACTGCCGTTACTTGAAATCACTATTACTTCATTTCACAAATCTCTTAATCAGCTCAACTCCTACCCAAATATCAATGTGTGGGAAAAGCAAATATAAAACCTTGATTTAGAAATGGTATTATGAATGTTTTATAACAATTTATTTCTACAAATATGCAATTTAATGCACAATTAAAAGTACATGTGTCCTGTGGGAATGGAAATTGCACAAAGCCTCTTCAGTACAAAGGAACTGCAGAAATTCTAACGCTTCCTTTTGAGGAGCAAGCACACATCATTACACACTGCAAATAACAGTGCTTTGTGCAGGTCTTTGGACATTTCCAGATTCAAGATGTAAGATCTGCATATTTGTTGAGTTTAAATGGATGTAATTTAAAGGCTGAGTAAAACCAGAATACCTCTGGTACATTTAAAAATTGCTTTTTAACTAAAGCAGTCAGTGTACTATGTATCTACATTTCAGCAATTATTTTTTTTACTCTTCTGACATGTGAAATGGCATTCATTCGTGTGATAGAACATTTTAAATTTTTCATCTTTACACTTCAATATGTAAGTGTTGATTTCTTAGATTTGAGAATGGGGGGAAAAAAGTTATTCTGAAATGTCATTAGTGCATAGCTCAGCATAGCACTGTGCAGTAACTATCTCAGTCCTGGGAGAGACCACCTCCTGTTTCCATGGAAACTTAGGCAGGGTAGACAGAGTGAACAGTGAGTAGAGAGCTCAGCTAACGAAAAAGCAGGTTCGATAGCTTTTGTGTGCATGTGTGCGAGTGTGTGTGCATGTACGTGCTGTATGTAAGTATGTGTGGGTGGATGATAGGAGGTTACAGACAGATAATGAACACAATCTAATTTACCAAGGCAGTGTTCTTTTAGTTCTGACCAACCCTAACTAAATGTTATAGATTAATGATATTTGAGAATACACCCACAGTATTTGCTACAAATCTTTAACTATGAGCCCTAATAATACGATGCTTTATTATTCAGTAAAGTGTAATTGTATGTATTGTGCATATGACTGAATTTATTGTTTATAGGAGTTGAAATGTATTCAGTTAGATCACAAAAGAGGAGAATTATCAGCGACTAAAGCGCTGATTATAGTACTCAGATAGATTGTCTAAATCACATGAATGTTCTGCACTGCAATTTTAACATTGTACAAGTATATAACTCTATTTTCAATTGTAATCTGGTATTGCTTTTGGGGGTAATGAAACAGTTAATCTAATTTCCACCTCTTGAGATGGAGTGGAAAACATGGTCAGGGGGTATATCTAATTTGCAGCATGACATTGCAAGGCCTTGGCTCTAAGCATACACTAACAAATTGCTGCTTAGATAAGCAAATCAACAGGGACCAGAGCAGTGCAACCCAGGGCTTAGAGGACACAGCGGGAGAGGGGGCAAAGTTATTTTGTGGCGAACTGAACCGAGTGTCTGGAATCATGACATATGACACATAGGAAAGACCCCATTTGAGTTTAGGTTACCACCATTAGAGATTTGCTTTTTTCACTTTAAACACCGATTAAAATGAACAACCAGGGCAAACAATAAAGCATTTTCCACACAAGTAGGATGCAGACTCAGCCTTGGTAAGGAAATATTTTCTTTTAGAGATGCTCACTGTGACCCCACAGCAGTATTTTTGTCATGGTTAAATAATTTATCCGGAGCTGGTGCAGTTTCTGCTGAAGGTTGTATGTGTTAAGCTGAGAGATGAGCCTGTGGTCATTCAGACACAGACAGCTGTTCATTTTACATACAAGCAAACACTGTGGTAACATCTACATCTAACATCTGCCTGGTGTACTTATTTATGTGAGGACTACATGACAAAATGGTCTCGGAAATTAAATACAGTTGAAGAAAGCAGTCTCTTTAACAAAACCTGGGTTCCTTTTCTTATCTTTGTTAACTCTATCCAGACTTTGGATGAACAATCACAGTTTCATAACTGAGATGGTCATTGTTGTCACTAAGATATATCTTTTTAAGTTAGTATGTTCTTTTATCTCAACTTAATTTAACAGTAAGACATAATGAACATTCTGCATTCTTCATTTTTGTCACACATCCTTTGTACTATTAATAGGTTTTATCCTTTTTTTTTAAAATTATTAGCATTTTTATTTCTTATCATTTATTTATGGTTGCATGGTTATCTATATACAGTTTCATTTTCATCAGTACTTTTGCCCTATGTGTTATCTTATTCATCTGTTCATTTATGTTAAAAAAAACAGCATATCATTCCTATTTTATATATTACTTTGATTCATAACTTTGAAGAATATTCAATAAAAATACAGCCAAAAAAAATAAATAAATGGTTTTATGAGTTACCTGATCGTCCATCTCGCTGGAAGTCCACATGGTACCACTCTCCGTCATTAACTTTCTTATTGACTGCCTTGGTCTTTGTGGTTCCTGAGCCCATGTCCAGCAGCAGGTACAGGTGTCCATCCAGCATCTCAATGGCAAAGAAGTCTACTTTGAGAGTCTGTGGACTCTTTGCATCTTTCGACTGCTGCTTGGGCTTTCCATGGCTAAAGAGGAGAAGGCCGTTGGGCTCTGTAGTGCGGAAGTCAAAGGAAATGGAACCTGTCTTCTTAGCGTTCCATTTGTTGAGGACGATAAAAGACTCTGGTGTCTCAAATGTGATGGGGTCCAGAGTGGCCACATTTTCACACTTGAAGGCCACAGTACCGTGGATCTTCATCTTGGGATCTCCCTGTTTTGCCAGCCTGGACAGCTCAAGCCTTACATCATTGTTTTTGTACACAACCTGATTAGAGAGGACAGAAAAAGGGTCAATTAAAGTCAAATATTGATATTTTATTGTCTCTTCCCTCTCTTTGCAGACTCTAATTAGACTTGATCATAAAAAAATTATAATAAATACATTTCATGAGTGTAACTGCATAACTGAAAATGTCAATAACCCATGTGGCATTTCACCCCTTAGGATAGTGTCATAAACAAGGTTCACACAACTAACTCCTTGGTAATCTTTTACACACAACACCTAGGCATGAGGAACTGTAAATACGTGGCACCAAATGTCAGTCACATCACCCTGCTTTCTTTGTCCTCCTTTGAAGCCCTCAGAATACTTGCACAGCATTGCTCTGACAGGGCGAGGTATAAGTGTTTGAGACATTCACTTTTACTCTCCTTTACTGTCAAAGGAAGAGATTAACTGAATTGAAAATAGAATCGTGATGAAGTCTGAAGAAAAATATTGTATCGGGTGCCATTTATTTAAGTGAGATTGAGAGAGAGAGAGCACATTATAAAACAATGTAATGGATATACACTTGGAAGTGAGGTAATAAATATACTGTACACAATGATGGAGAAAGTCATGCGCCTTTGCTGTAAAGTGATGGGGTTTGAGTAAATGAACTGAATTAGTGCTGTGACCTTTGAGGTGTCAACTACTGTGAAGCAAAGGTTTAAACACTCATTCATCTGTTATGACCCACACACACAGATATACGTGTGTATATATATATGTATATATATATATATATATATATATATATATATATATATATATATATATATATATATATATATATATATATATATATATATATATATATATATATATATATATATATATATATATATATATATATATATGTGTGTGTGTTATAGAAATCTTAAGATTATTACTGTGATGGGTAAATGGTTTTACTAAATATTACAGATATTCTTAACTGTAATTATCCAGTCTGTGTAATGAAAGAGTATCTAGCTTAAGTGCAGCTATAGTAACAAGGATCCCACTGTCAAGCTGCATCCAGTGTGAGAGGCTAATTATCATTGTTGTAAATGACAATGTGTTTTTATTAACACATCAATGTAGTCATGCTATTTTACTGCAATTTTGCTCAGTTAGAAAACTCTTTAGAAGTAAATAACAAAGAAGAGTTGAATAAAGCTCTGTGTAGCACATCAGGCAGAGGGATAAAGGAGTTTCTAATATTGAATAGCCCTCAGGGGGACACAGGCACAGCCAATGATCTCTTCCACACCACTCCAGCTCCACTAATTGGTAGATGTGTTTATCAAGTGATGGATAGTGCCATTATGTTTAAAGCATGCATATGTATTTACATAACAAAAGAGTTCTAATGATAAATCTATAACGCTTAAAAAGGACCAAATCAAATGTGTTACAGCTGTGGAAATCACTGCCCATGTTCTGCTGTCATGGTAAGCATTCACCTGAAAATGGGGACATCTCCAATGGGATTGAATTTGCATGGAGCATTATGTTTATCACGGAGTCACATCAACTGAGTCTAACTGTTAAAGTAGTTGGAGCTCGTAGCGGTGTACCAGAGTTAGCTACAGCTTCTTACAGATGTTGTGTAACTGACTGTATCAGACCACATTTAGCAACAAAGTCATGTCAAGCTTTGCTCTTCATTTCTTTACTGCTCTCTTTAAAAAATCTACACCATGTTCTAAAGTGACATAACAATATGAAGAGTTCAAAGATTTTATTGAGATAGGAATAAAACGAGTATTTGACAAGAATCACTGAGGTAAAGGAATAAAGGTTTTCTAGTATCTTCAAAGCATGGTTGCTTGGCCTGCCTGCTGGGCTTTTGTCATGAAGGTGCAACAGATACAGCCAATGAACCTAAAACAATTCTTTATAGTCAAGACAAAGGGCACCTTTCAGAGTCAAAGGAGCTTGGGTCTGAGCTACGACTACTGCTGCACTAGTAGTGCTGCACTAATTTGTCATCAAGCTAGGGTTGTGACAACTGAGCTATTACTGCACCACCGTTTGTTTTGCCATCACGACCAACAGGCAGGCGTGGCATCTCATACTCAAATCTGCACACAGATACTGCAACAAGCCACTTGGGAGCATGCCATCAATCAGGGGCCACAGCACATGTTGTTAAAGTACCGTTCATATGTTATCACGGCATACACAGACGCTGACCTGACACAGAGCTTCTGTTTAATTCAAAGGCCTGAATGAAATGATGCAGCGAGTTTATCAATGTGCCAGAATCGACAACTAAATGACTAACTAGTGTCTTTACAATGAATAACTATTTAAATTGATAAATGGTGAGGGAATTCTGTCAATTTCAGATGTACTGGGAATAATCATACATCTGCACCATAATACGAATTTCAAGTCCTGAAGTATATTGATCTTAATGATAAATCTCACTTGCCTGAAATGACTTGAGGTACCCTGACCATTTATAGACCCCACCAATCCTATAGCCCTTGTTATCCATTAGAAGCAACTCAAAGACATATACTCAAATCCCTTCACAACCAGGCCTCTAATGAGCTGTAGATGACACATGGACATGTGGTCCACACCATGTCTACTCAGTGAACAGCGCTCAGTCAGAACAATTTTTTTTCCATATATTGAGAACAAGGTGAGACATACATATAAAACAGAAATAGGCATAGACAACATAAAAAGAACATTTTAAATGTTAAGATACATGAATGGAATGAATAAATTGATTTGAATGAATCTACTTTAAATAGTGTATCTTTGAAATTTCCATAAGGTGCTCAAAGTAAATGCTCTGGGACAGAATCCCTCTTAACCAAGAAAAAAATAAAATAAAAAAATACAACTGTACAGCATAAAATGGAAGGTGTAATTTATGAACATTCTCTCTCTCTCTCTGGCATCATCTCTAAGGATAAAGTATAGACTATAAACATACACCCTGAGTACCAAAGCACATAGAAAAAGGGGGCAAGTGACAAATGACATAAGCCATGAGCCAGGCTCAAATGGGCCATTACATCATGAAGCCTCCATGATACAAAATCTGCTGAACTCAATACATCATCAGACAATGGGACTATGTTTGTCAAACTAATGCCTATTCCTGCAGCCTACAATGTTGCCATTTTTTAAGATATAAGCGATATAGCATGAGCTCTGACTTGCCCCAGCTCTTTTAAGTGTATTTTACAGAGCTTCTCCCTAATGAATAATAAAAACAAATACATCTCGCAGACGTGTGATGCTGTTATAGTGGAGGGAATTCCAAAAGCTAAAACATATGAGACACATGCTTGCGAATATGGAAGCATCCTTTTTGGGACAAGAAGAGGCATCCATGAAGTCAATAATCAATAATCATTGCACAAACTTTCCAAACGGACTGAACTAGAAATATCTGATTTCAGCTAGGTTCTTAAGATCAAATCAGGATATGGTCACACATCCTCCCCAGTGGCACCTTTTCAATTTGCGTGAATTTTATTTCTATTTGTGTCTTACAATGTTAAATGAAAGAATACAAAGTTTGAGTCTTGTAGCTCAAACTGTTTTCACATTATGGGGTTAAAATTTGGGGTGCCACGCCCACTTTTGGGGTCCCTGTATTGCACACTAAATTTTGGACCATATTTGGAGGCCTTAATCTTTTGTGCTAAGTTAAATTGCTATATCTATGTATTCTGACCCTGTCAATCAGATTATGCACTTAAATTGCATATGTCTATGATTTATATATATATTAATCCTTTAAAACTGGATTTTTTTTAATGACGCACTATATTTTTTTTGACATTTTGGGGGTCCATATCTTGGAAATGTTTTGTGTTGGTAGGGTTTCAACTTATTTATCATAATATTTGAGAACTCTACTATGTACTCAGGCCTATGATGAGGGTACAGAAAGGGTACAAATATGGCTATGGGACAAAATGACCATTTCAGGCCCCTTCCTTCAAGCCACTCGTTGATGGGAATCAGCTTTTTACCCCATCAACAGTCACCTTCCGTTAACATTTTGAGCCAATAAAAACTTTGGTTATCCAAGTCCTTCACTATGAACTAAGCCTTTGCATATGGTACTGCTTTTGGATATTTTCTGATAAATCCTAAATCTGGAAACTAGGTCAGATGGTGTTTTAACTGCCTATTCATGTTTTTAGTAGTAAAAGCTAATCCCCATAATTAAATTGATCAATTTAAACATTAAAATATGATATTAACATCCAATACCATCCAGTTATATTGACAGGACAAGAGATTAACCCTTTTCTAGCTGTTGCACAATGCCATTTTGACAATAATTGTCAGTTTTCCTTGTATCTGACCTAACCCTTGGCAACTACAGCTACTTGAGTTGAATTATTTCAGTTAAAGTTTAAATGCATCTTTCAAAGAGGAAAGGGAAAAATTAAAACAAGGCAATAATCCCAAGAAAATCATCGTGGTTGCTTTACTATGTATGCCTTGAATTGTGATCTGGAAGTCAGAAGCTGTTAAGTCTAGACTCATGGAAGAAAAACAATGTATTGTGTTATTACAAAATCCACTTTTAAAGGGTTAATATCTGTAAAGATAATAGTACACCTACACAGATTCTGATATAGGGTGAGAATACATAGATATAATAATTTACAGGTCCATTGCTCCCTTAAAATAAAAGATGAGGTTCTCCAAATATGGTACAAAATTTTGTGTGTAATTCCTGGATCCCAAAAGTAGGTATGGCACCCAAATTTCTACTGTAATTCAAAAACTGTTTGAGCTCAGTGGTGGCTCAAACTTTGGATTCTTTCATTTGACACCATAAGGCACTAATAGAATAAAATCTGACAAATTGAAAAGGTGTCACTGGGGAGGTTCTGGGAATTTTTGTGAATTGACATGGAATGATCCGACATCAAACTCATCTTAGAATCCACTGGGGTGCAGTGGAAGACGAAACGTACAACAATATGCACTGTTTTGTGTATGTGTAATAATACAATCTAACAATATATGTGCAGTGAGGGGGTGGTAGAGGCAAAATAAAGTTTGTCAGGAAATCAGAGGAACAGAAAAGAAAACAAACTAAGGGAAAGTGTAAAGGATGAGACAGGGTCAGTGTGTGGGCGGAAAGGTCTGTTCTTGAATCCTAAGGTGAAGCCAGTCATATCCTGCACACCCACCAGCCTCACACAGTGTTTACCTCCTTCAGGCAGCCCATGAAGTTGTTGCTAACTGGGGATCCAGGCAGGTCTGCTGTGCTAGGACTCCCTCCAACATAGAAAAAGTCATCAGAGCCTAGCATGGTGTAGTCTTCTTGCGTATATCCAGTGGTGGTCAGAATCCCATCCACGGATATAGTTACCTAGACAACAAAGCACAGGAAAAGGACACGCTATACTCATATAGCCCATATACTGCAGTACTACTACTACCTTGTCTTCTTGTGGTCTTTAAAGACTTCCTTATAAAGTATGTTTTTTTTTTCCTGAAACCCATTTTCATGTCTGTTTTTTTTTTTTTTTATAGTCTTTTTTTCTTGTTTTTTTTAGGATTATTTTGTCCACTTCTGATTAGTTGGTAGACTGGAGGTCTCCAAGGTATGCTATTCTAGTTAGTTAGAGAGTTAGTCAAGTGCCCACACTACAGTGTTAGTATTGTCCTTACTGCAACTTAAAATACTTCAGCAGACACAAAAATGGTGTTAGTAAAATGTCTCTAGGTTAGTTTGAGTAAATTTCATTTTATTAGTAAGTCCAGCAGTTCTACAAAAGAAACCAGACCGTGCCACTAGGTTAGAAAGGGAGCACATGCCATGAAAAACACAAACACTTTTTAGTATAGGATGATGATTGGGGGGGTTTAAGGGAGGGGATGCATGCATTTGTGTTTTCTTTTTGCTTACATGCATACAAAAAGAAAATTCTCCCAAATTCTTGATTGGGATCGATAATCTGTACTTTCCCACAATGTGAGATGCATGCATTAGCTCATGGACACTGCAAAACCACAGAAAGAAACAAGAAAGCAAACCAGAGCGGCACCAACGACAAACACAGCCCAACTTTCACGTTCATGTTGACAAATGAGCAGTGTAACAATTGCAACACAAAGTCAAAGTGCATGCCATGCAAAGTGAATGGGAATACAACTGGCTGAGCCAAAGAGCATCAGGCCAGCCAGACAGGAGAAGGTCTTCATTATTAACCACAGCTTGATGCAAAAGGCTGGAAATGATGCTCCTAAAAAGGTGGATCAAACAGAATTGGACAGGAAACAAGTGAAATAAAGAGGGTGAAACCAATGAATGATCCAAGAAATTAAAAAGGTTTCAAAAAGTAAGCAGAAGAGTACCAACCGCAATTTCCCTTTTTTTGTAAATGACGTCTACAGTAAAAAAAGAAAGAAAAGAAACACACGGCAAACCCAAACTAAGAAACAATTAGAATGATATCTACCGAACAATGTAGTTTGTTTACCATAGCGTGTCCAATGCCTGAGTGCTTTGTGGAAAAGGGGGGAGAAAGGAAATTAAAAACTGTGAACAGAATAACGATTGTTACTCAAATCATATATGATGGTCAATACTGTTAGTACATTGTTAAACGGCAAAAACCATACTGGTTAGTAGAATGACACATTCCATGAATGATGTTAGTTTGTTTTCAAAGCATGTTAGTAACATAGAGAAAAAGGGCAAAATAAGTTTAACAAGAAAAAAGCAGACCAAGGAAATAAGAATGCTCCACAGTAGGTGCCAGAGCTCAACCAGTGACTCCCTGAATTCTTTGTGGTGTTTCTGCACCATGCTCTGTTTATGATCAGACCCTTAATATAGCAGAAATAACTCCCTTACCCAAGTCTTGACAAAGGGTTATGATTGACAGACATCAAATGGTTCATAAGAAAGAATGCCTAAAGCACATCACTTGACCCTCTTTGACAAAGTCCCAAGTTCAAGACCATTTTGAAGCTTTTCTTTCTTTCTTTTTTTTTTTTAAGTAGCATTTGTGTTCTGTACTTGGTTTTAGGCTTGAGACCAATCCGATGTATCAGACTTTCCGGCGCTCATACAACACTGTACCTCCTTTTGGTCTTATTGATGGACTTTAGGATCACTTTACTGCAATGAGACAAAGCAAAAAAGACCCTGACACAGAATGAGGAGGATGGCAATTTTGATTCCCCCACAGAGCATGCATTCACTATGATTGTTTTTTTTTTCACAGTTTGAATGCAGTGAATGTTCAAGCTGGCCAAATCCATAGGTTGGATATTAATATATTTGCTGATTGTGCGAAAGAAGCTTCAGCACTGAGGTGAAGACAAACTTTTCCTATCAAGAGAACAGGGACGAATCTAGAGGTGACGCGTTAATTCAGTATTTGTGTAGCCTTCAAAATTGTGTTATTATCGTATAGAATGTTAAAGTATTTACTGCTATAAGTGTCACATTATAGAATAACTGTAAAGAAACATTTGTTCAGTTGAAGTAGCTTGTGTTTTTTTTCATCAAATATTGCATTTTTTTTCAGGTGGCCATATGACAATATATTGTATTTTATTATATATCTTGAAAGATTAATAGTAGAATATACATCAATGGTCTCTTTTCACCATTTTTCCATTAAGTATCCTGAGCATCTGAAGAGCTTAACTTGACTCTAACATCCCTATTTGACAAAAAATATCTTCAGCCTGCTTCTTCTGAAATCGCTCCTCACTACTTTTGACAAGTGATGGGCTCCAACTGCAGGGGATCTGAATGAGATCAACAGCATTCAGGGTCAATCAAATGGCCTGGTGGGTAGAAAGCTTTTTGAGTGGCAGTTGAAGGGTTTCTTTTTTGGCACAAGTGCCCAAAGTAGGTAAAATTCCCATATCTATCCGAGTCAGAAACCTAAAAGACTCCTCAATCAATTGGATAAGGACTTCTTGCTACCCAAGCTAGGTGCAGAGGCTGCCCTTCACTGTGCTCAGCCGTTATCTGGTACCGCTTTTCCACCAACGCATCAGCTCAACTCATTTCGACTCAAACTTAACTTGGCTCAATTTTGCCACCAACACACCAAGTTTCCACTACAGGTGTAAGTACATAATAGCAAGTCATCATAGCAAACTGACATAAAAACATGTTGCAGTATGTGGCTCACTGTTATTGTTGTGATGTTATGCGCTTATTTATTCACCGTTTCTTGTTTCTGCAATTGTTTAACCTTGTTTTTATTTTCATCCCCCCCCCACCCCCTCAAGTAGCTTTGATCAGGCTGCATTTGTAAATTACAATCTGTTCTTAATTGCTTGCGTGAGTAAATAAAGGTAAATTTGTTTTTAATTGTGTTGGTTCAAACCCTTCTATTAGAAAATGACTGCAGGGATTAATGTGTTTCATTATTATCAATTATCTGAAGCTACGTTATCCTAACTAGGGTCACGGTGGTCTATGAAGCTTACCCCCACCATGGACATGTCACCAGTTCATCACAAGGCTGACATATAGAGACAAACAAACACTCTCACATTCACACTTACAGACTATTTAGATGAACCCATTAACCCGTTTGTATCTATCCATCTAGCTAACTAGCATTGTGTCCCTAAGACGTGAACAAACTGAATGACCAGGATTTTTCTTTCTGAACAACATAGAGAGTCCTGAAAAATCACAATGATAGGATTCATTAGACTCTAATTATTAGAGCAGTTTAAGGAACATGGGGCATCATTTTCTCACATGAACTGGTCACAACAGAGTCCAGACCTGAACCCCATTGGGCATCTATACACAATGCTGGAGTGGACTCAAAATCTACTGTATGTAACTCAGGACAGAAAGAAATACTGTGACATTTGTTTTGAATTTGCATAAGTATTATATGGAATAAGCTATATTTCAAAGCTAAAGCCAGTCCAACATAATATTTTGTAACATTTATTTTATTTCATTAATATGCTTTGGACAATTGTTGTTACATCACAAATCCTTTCCAATTGATATATTAGACAGATCAACGTCACATCTACTGTATGTATCAGAGGCCGCTTGACTGATTTTAGAACATGTTTACAATTGATTTATTTAATTTGACGCTAAAACAAAGCTGGTACTAAAAATAGGACTTCAAACCTCTGGTACCTTCCTTAAGGTAATGGAAACACAAAGGAGGCAATGCCAAATTGAGCTAAGCTGAGCAGACCATGAGTGGAAAAGCTGCATCAATGATTCAGTAGGTTACAGGGTTACAGGTCACAAGATGTCATTCTGCTATCAAGAATAATGGCAGCATTCAGACCGTTCATGTCAGTCCCTGTTGGCTTTCTACATGAATCACAACCAGAAACCATTTGTGTACCTGCAGTGCTTGATATGTTTACAAGGCAATATAACACTCCCTGACCTCTGGAGTTCATTCTTCCCATTTCAAGTGGATATATTCACACTAACACTTTGGCTAACGACGTACGATTCCTCCGCTGTGCTCAGACTCATCCAAGAACAAACATGGCTGATGCTCCGTCATGCCTCTTATTAATGAGCAGTGCTGTCATAACAGATTGGCACCAGCATCTGGACGTTTTAAAAAGATGATAGCTAGTTCAACAACATAAGTGGCCTGATAGGAATTTCTAATGAATTTAGAATCTCCTTTGCAACTATTACACATTCATGTGATGTGTTTTCTTTTGTGATATTTTTTTTTTTTATATCAAAACCTTAGTAAAACCTGTAGATAAAAGCAATGAATAAGTAAAATCAAAATATGGCCTGTAATTAAATGTTTCTGCAGCAGAAAATGCACCCAGTTCATGATAGCCTATAACGTTCCTCAATCTTGTTTCATTTCACTAAAAGATCATGTACTGTACGGTGTCTTTTCCATGTACGCAGGTTATAAGAAAGAGCAACTACAATACTCCAAAACAAATGTCATACTAAGTATTTTTTTTTATCAGATAAGTGATCATGCCTAAATATCTCATTTAATATAATGCCTTTCTTTTTCCGCTCAATCTGTAATTGAATATAAGTCTTGGGTCACATCTAGATGTCCCTGCTCAGTTGTGGTTCTGTTTCATCTCCACCATAAACCACTGATTCGATTTAGCAATCCAATTACAAATGTCTGGAAAAATAATATATTGTATGATGGTAATGATTTAAGTGCATTTGTTTTGATTCATTTACTAAGTCTCTGCATCACCCTCTGTACTGTTACCTGACGTAGATTCCTTGTTACTTTGACATCATGCCAATCATTGTCATTAAATTTCCCATTGACTGGCTCCACCAGAGCTTCAAAGGCTCCAGACCCCAAATTAATGACGAGTGAGACAGCCCCATTTTTCAGTGCCAGGTTGACGTAATCAGCTGATTTGCCCGTGTGTAGCATCAGTCCATTCCTCTGCAGGGTTTTGAATGACAATGTGATTTCATCACTGCTGCTTTGAATCGGGTTCAAGGACAAGTCGTAGCAGAAGAACTCAGATCCTTTGAAGGTTGCGACATACTCTTCTTTTCCTGCAAGAGACAAAGAAAGAGAAATGTGTTGCATTAATTTTATGGCCTCTGGGGTGCCTGTTGTGAAGCTGTCAGAAAAAAAAAACATCTTAAAATTGTTGAATAGTGTGAAAAAAAAACTGCAAAGCGTTATAAAGCATGTGAAATGTGGTGGAAGATAAGACACTCAAACTTTAAAGAAGCTTTTACCTACCTCTACCATGAGAACACAGGTGCACAGAGTGTACCTTACCAATTACATGCTGCACATTCAGTATTAATACCAGTGCAATAGACACCATTTATAGACTTCACAATTACCTTGTATGAAAAAAAAACAAAATGATGATTTTCAACTCCTTGAACTGTTTCACATACAAAAAATACTGAACACAGCATTCCTAGTGCTGACAAAAACTTAAGACTGGCTGCTAACAAAGCATACTATAGCTGATTTACACAAATTACAAAACATTACTATGATAAACCATCTTACATCAGCGGTCAAAAAGCAGAACCACATTTAATTTCAATAAGTAAAAATATATATTATATTATACCATGTTTAGGTGCACATATAAATCAATGATTTACAGATCAAAGTCTCAAGCCGACTGCCATACGCATATAATTACAGTTAAAAAATATGACCACCAAGCATTGGCAAAAAAATATTTACCATCCACAAACCACATAGGTAATATAGATATCAAATGAGCTATCTTTTTACCTTCACACAGATACTACAGACCGCAGAGGTTGAATGCCTTGTTGAATTACTTGTTGAATTCCGATACCACTACTTTAAATTTCTACAAATCAATACATGTGGAAGTATAATGTTAATTAATGAGACACTATGTGTTTGTTTTGTTGTATGGTATTGTTCTCCTGCACCGCTAACACCGACACACATGCATATCCAGTTTCCTGAGCAACTACTAGACCTTCAAGCAGAATATATTCCTGCCAGATACATAGACGTGAAAAAAAGCCTCTGTAAATTCATCTATATACGTTTCTCAGTACATACTGTATTAGTACACGAACTAGTCAGCCCCGGAGATATTCACAGAAATGACAAGGCCGTGATATTGAAAAAATAACCTTGAGAAAAATCTTGAGCATTTTGTATTGCAAGGTTAAAAACAAACCTGCCCTTTGCATCAGTGATGAGCCACGTGAACAACCATTAGAAAGCATTTTAAATCATTTTTATACAGACAACAAGCTGTTAACGCCACCAAAACAGAAACTTAACGACTTAAGCAGTGGTTCCCAACTCAGATATTCAAACTGGAGAAATTTTTTTTTGCTAAAATTAATTTGTTTTCAAACTTGTAATAGTTTGCAATACTATGTTGCCAATAAATGTTAATATTACAGTAGATGGCATTTAGTGTATATACTGTATGTTATGATAAAGCCAGGTGAAAATTTGATTTGCCTTTATCCCAGTCCAGCTTGTATGTATGTGATAATTAGTACTGAACAGAAAAATACATTCAACGGTGATTAAGAAAGAGCTGTAGCATCTTAAACTGGCCAAAATTAACATTTGACAGATAAACAGTACCACAGTGCTTACGTTTCAGCTTCATAGTTCATCATGCTTTATGGATTCTATATTGTCTCTCTCTCAACTCACTGTATATTTTCTTCTTAGTACTTTGTTTGTTTTATCAATTACTAGACATTTCAGGTGACCCCAGTTGAATTTGAAAAATGCTGGACTGAAGCATGCAATCACCATAAATGAATAAATCAGTACATTTATGATTTTTTTTTTTTTTTTTGCCAGACAAACATGAATACAAGCAGGCATCCACATTCAGAGCAGTGTCCAGGGACAGATGCAACAATGTAAAAAATAAAAGGGGTTGCTGTCTGCAACAATTTGTCACATCATTGATTCCCCCTTAAAGGCACTATACTACACCTCTGGGAAAACTCAGAGAGGCCGTAATTGAAGTTGACTGGATCCCATCACTCTTTGGTCATTCCCTCAATGTCTAAGCCCCCTATCAGTGGAAATGAGAGACCTCTACCCTCTTCACTAAGTCCAGCCTTCCCGATTCCACAAGCTCTGTGACCACATAACAAATAGAGCCTGTAGTAGGGGTCATTCTCATCTCTCTTCCCACACACCCCATGCTTACTCTCCACAGTTTACTCCCTAAACCAGTAGGGACGAAAATGTGTGAAATTTACAACATTTGTGACTCAGTCCAGAGGCGGTTACAGGGCTGGAGGCAAACAACTCCTGGGAGAATCGTATTTACATTCAAATACTGGCAGTCAGGTACACACTCTGATTTAAACATATGTACGTCTAAATGAGGTAGAACAATTTGAGCAGCAGTTTGCATCCAGCTTCACAAACAAGCAGTAAATCTACTGTTTACCATCAGGTTGTACCTTGGTTAATGTAAAACAATAAATGTGTGCAGTTGTTCATGGCCCAATAGCAGGTATATGAAAGACTAGAGGTCGACTGATGTGATTTTTAAAGGCTGATTTAAAACTGTAACTGTAGTTTAGAGCGGAAAAAGGTTCACAACCTATTATGAATTATATTTCTTTTGTTAGAAATGGATTGTTGAAGTCAAGTCAATGTAGCAAATGCCATAATGAATGCAAGTAAAAACCATTGTGTGTCACCAACTATCGAAATTAAAATAATTAATCAATCTGGAGGTGAATACCAAACTAAATATGAAATACTTTTTTACCAGTAATTCCATTTGAGAAGATTAATTCTCCACTATGATCAGATCCAGTCCACTATAATTCACAATGGTCTTCAAATGATCACTCACCCACTGGTCAACTGTCTATCTCTATTAAAGACACGAGAGTCATTTTATTTACTGTAAATAGCATGGCTTATTCCGCCAATGCAAATTCACAATGCTGAACTTTCCATTTGGCCATAACAATTACTAATATTGGTAACTCAAAAATCATATATTTGGCTCCTTTCAGGTTTATTTCTACATTAGAAAAACTGTTCTCCTTTTATCCAGATTTGAAACAATCTAACTTAATCCTAGGATGATATTTATGGTTTGTGTTTATTGCTTTTGTTTTACAGAGACAGTGCTCATTAATCAACAGACACATGAGCCAGAGTTATTTACCAGGCCTAGCCTAGCATTTATGTATTCTCCAAGGCCAAATGTTAGAAAAACAGCCTAAAAAGAGACACAATCTAGAAAGATAGCAAGGTACATGGTTTGTGCTTTTGGCTTTCTGATTATTTTGTGTGAACTTAGAATATTTCGAAACAAATCCGGAAATCCAGACAGACATTCATTCTTTATGGATTATGGATTTAGGAAACTGTGGGACCTTAGTAAAAGCATGCACTGTCAGAGTGTTCTAGTAGTATTTTCATGGGTTTTGTTATTTAATTTTTAGCCTAAAAACCCTGTGTTGCATCAGGTGCTTTCTGACCTCCAGGGGGATGAAGGCAGCATATTTGAATTTAAGGCTGTTTAACACTAAACCTTTAAGCTCTAATGGTGTGCAAAATGCAAACTATTTGACTAGTTCCACTCATTTTCGTGACTGTAATAGGCAGTGCCCCTTTCCCACAACAGACACAGCATGCATTATATAGAATTAGTCAGACTGATGGTTTATATCAGGGTGTGTAGTTCAGCATGCTTGTCATATTCTAAAGTCGGATCTTATAAAATACCTGACTTAATGTGACAACAATGTCAAACACACCCCACCCTCCTGCGGTAAGTACATATTGAAAGTGAAATGTGACATTTTTTTGACAACATAACTCCCTCTAATGACGTCCAGCTGAATTTATGTCATTAAAGTCTGATATGCAACCAGAGCGTGAATATTTTACAGTACATTGTGTGTAAATTTCCTTGCAAATGTGTGATTTCCCTGCAATGCCAGCAGCTTGATCTTGAAGAGGCAATATTGGTTTGTCATTGTGTTCTCCTGGGTTTGGGCGTGTCACAGACGTCTCTTTGGGCCATCCCACAGTCTACAGTCAATCAATCTACAGCCAGCTACTGGCACCTTAATGCCCTTGAGTCATGACACTGAATGGGAACATAGATAACAGCTAGCTACTTTAGTCTTTTCCCCCTACTTTTTTTTTTTTTTTTTCAAAGAACAGAGGACAGAAAAAGACATAAGCAGTGTGAAAGTATAGCTCCAAGGGAAAGGCCTTAAATAGATACAGGTACAAGCTTGGCACACTGTTGTTCTGGGTATTCATGCACCTTTTTTGAATGAAATGAGAATATTCCTGCTTCTTCCAAAACCTAGTTTAGACCAGGATTCACATACATAGTTGTAAAAAGCAGAAGAATTCACTCTGAAAATTTAATAATGCCTAACAAATTAAAAATCACACTGCCATTGTTGTAATGGTATTAAAACTGTAATATGAGCTGATATTTAGCATCCACAAACATGCAGTGGCTGTTGTGGTGTGTTTTTGCTACAAACATTGTGATCATATGATTTGTGAATATCCTTCTTTCTTCCAAAATCTAGTTTACAGTAGGATTCATATACATAGTTGCAAATAGGGATGCAAAAAAATATCGACTGTGCAATATATCATGATATTTCATTTCACAATACTGTATTGATATCATTAATTTTAGTTATCCATTCAAATGCAAACATAGCAGAGGTTCACCTTTGGTTTTTTGAGTTGAGTTGTGTTTATTGAGCAGAATCTTAAACTGTAATCTCTATAACACACAATTTTATTCATTTATTTTGTGGTTGGTTGTGTTTTTTGTAATGGTACAACTTTATCCAAATCCTGCACTTTCAATTTTACACAAGAAAGTTTTGTGATAAAGCATTAGATTTTGTTCTGATCAAATAAAAATGTGTTTAGTATTTATAGTGTCATGCCATTTTCCAGGAAATAATCTTGAAAAGAAAAAAAGACCAAAAAAAAGTGTCACCTTGTTAACAGTATCGCGATATATCGTTATTATATAATGCATCTTATTGTGATCTGAGTATTGTCTTTGTATTGTTCCACCAGATTCTTGTCAATTTACACCTTTGGTTGTAACAGCAGAATACATCTGTGAATCAAGCCTAAAATGTGACAATGCATGACAAATTAAAACAGCATTAAAATTGTAATGTGAGCTGATTTTTTTTTCTCCTTTTAAATTAAAATCCACAAGAATGCAGTAGCTGTTTTGGTGTGATTTTTGCTACAAACATTCTGATAATATCATTTGAGGGTAGTATGTTGTACATTTTACTGTTCTCCAAAAAAAAAGGAAAAAAAAACAAAACCTGCAGCTCCAGCCATTTGGATACATCACCACACTACGTCATTGCAATTTTGACTGTTAACTAATCAATAGTCTTTAACTGTTAGTGCCTTTCTAGAAGCTCATTCTCCATGGTCACATTACATTTGTGGCTGTGGTACAGCACAAACTACCCATACTGATGGATGTAATAAAATTACTCACCACTCAAATTAAATTAGTGTCATAAAAAACCAAAGAAGCTCAGGACTGAATACATAAAAGTATAACAAATGGTCATGTACAGTATAGCTTATTCCACCTCAAAAATAAAAAAACAGCATATATGTCACTGTAGTATCATTTAACCCTCAGTTAATAGAAGGTGAGTCGGTAGAACCTAATCATCTGATTTATTATGAAGCACTAAGGGGCTGCAAGCAGGAGCACGTCATATGTTCAACAGTGCCAGCATGTGACCGAACGTAGAGGAGGCAAGTCATCAGTCACTCTGCTTTTGACACTAATCTGGCATCTGCTACTCTATGGCTGCTTTTTAAATTAGCTTGCACCCAGGGGAGGACACTGCCTGTCAACATCAAATCATGACACAACAGTCTGAAACAGAGTTGGCAGCGTATGAGAAAAAATACTGATGAAATGAGTGTCAGGGGAAACCTTAATTGTAATTGTCATTATTTGCATCTCTTACGTTTTTGACCTAATGCCATACAGTAAGTAATAAACTATCAAAGACTCCTGGACAAATTAAGGTAATGGAAAATGTCATAAATACACAGTTATTTGTCCATTCCATTTGAAGTGCGTATACATTTACATGCTCCACCTTTCAGAAGTATGTTTCAGTGGAAATCTACAGATAGAAATACCCCCCCAATGGCACATAAGGGAGAAAAAGTATGACACCTGTGGCTAATTTAATGGAAAGGACTAAGGATTATTATATGCATTGTGAAAACAGTAATTATGGTGGCCATCACCAGTGGCACTGTCCTGTTTGTGACAGTCTCAAAAAAAGCTTGAAACTCAACATGACGTTTCCCTGTCTGAATTCTCACCTTCCTCACACCACTAGAAATAACCTCCACAGCTCACAGTAACAAGCCGAAATAAAAAAAAAGGGACTTGTTGTGGCACCCTTAGATTTTCAGAGGTTCAGAAGAAGTTCACACTTCTTAAAAAAAAAAAAAAACAACACACACACACACACACACACACACACACACAACAAAACAAAAAAAAAAACAACACACTTCCAATGTAGCACCTGTAGGATTTTTAGGACTGCCATAAATAAAATTTGATGCTAAAGTCATGCAAGGTGGAAACAAAAGTTGCTTTTCATCTTTTGTGAGACTCGTTGACTGACACTGGATTCTACTCTGTTCCCATTCACTGTGTTTTTCCCTGTTTGACTGGCAGCCTATTAAAATGATACAGAAGTTAGTGTCTGGCAGCCTATTAAAATGATAGGAAGCTTCATGAAGCCAGCCTAAGCCTCTTACGTTATGACAGAGAGAAGGGTTTCTGTAGTGCTACATTCTTTGAAAACATATTTTATGACATGATTATCACATCATTCAAAAGACTTTAAAAAAAAAAAGTCCCAAACTAGTCTCTGTTTACATGACCTCCCCAATTAATTGATTGTTATACATCAGTTCCTGTTGTTTTTCTGTGTCTACAATAAAAATGTAATCTGTGAGAAGACTGCTGGGATTTTCTTTTTTTATTTTATTATAATTTTTTTTTATGAGAGGGGGGTGATTGTGCTGGCAGTAGAGCAGTAATGGGAGAGAAAGCTCAGTTAAACGTATTCGGGAATTTAACTGTATGTGTGGATGTGTGTGAGCTTACACATACTAAGTTCTGTCAGACACCATACTGCGCAGGCTTAACGTACAGTGTCATTTATATTCACAGTATGAAGGATGTCTTGCTGTGCTCAGAGAGACTCCCCTCCCCTGGTGTCTGTCTGCAGAACCACAACTTCCATAGTAAATGTACTCATAATTGGCTTCACCATTCATTTGTCATTAAGGCTGGAAGCAGGCGTCAATTAGTCAGGCACTTCATTCAAAGTGTGCAGCTATTTGTGTATGATATGATACTGCATCTTTAAATAAGAACCAGTGCACACTATTATTTACTTCCCTAATTCCAATGAAATATACTCTGAAGCTTTTTTGCAGTTGATAGAAATAAACTGGTGTTATATTGGACATTAACGTTTGATATTCAAAGTGAAGCTACTATTCTCCCTGACCACGTGACTTACTGATGTCAAACCAACTGTGAAACAAAGACTGATATTTATCACATGCCACAAGACTTCTTCTTGAAATATATACTTTGTACGTTTTTTAAAGTCATGTTTAATTAGTAAAAAAAAAAAAAAAAAAAAAAAAAAGTATACAAAGTTATTATTCTCATTGACCATGTGACTTACTGATGCCAAACAAACTGTGTAAAATAAAGACTGATATTGCTCACGTGCCACAAGTGTGCGTGCGTGTGTGTGTGTGTGTGGGGGGGCAATTTCAAAAGAAAATCTTGTGTCATGTGAGGAATATCAGTCGTGATGTTAAGCAGTTGGTTTGACATCAGTAAGTCACGTGGTCAGGGAGCATAACACCTTTATTTTAAATGTCAAACGTAAATGTCCAGTATAAAACTAACTTAATACCGGTATAGACATAAAAGGGTTTCTTTTTCATGATATAAATGTGAGCATTGAGCATTACAATACATTTTACAGTAAAATATTAATGAGGCTCTGCTTTCATTCAACCTGTGATTAGAGGCTAACTGTGATGCTAATAACTATCCCAAACATTTGCAATTGTCAGCACGTCAAAATATGAAAACTGCTTAGAAAACTTAGAAATAACAGAACTTACCCACTGGTGTGTAAAGCTATGGGGGTAGATGCTTTATTTCCCAGTAAATTGTAGCATCAACTGGCAGTTTCTGACCCATTCTGTAAAAACTGTGTAATGGTAAGTTTGAGGAGTTACTGCCCCTAGTGGTCATGACTTGTAACAACAACAACCCAACATAATGCTCTGTAAATGTGAATAAAATAGAATGTAGTGATTTTACATCAAATAAACTCATACATTATTTACAGTAGAACAAATAAACAAGGCTGTCAAGTTTTTTACGGGGTTCAGGATGGGGAGTTGATCTGATAAATTACAGATAATTATCATAGAAATAACCACGTGTGTGCGTGCGTGCGTGTGTGTGTGCGTGCGTGCGTGCAAGACAGAGAGAGAGAGAGAGAGAGAGAGAAGGAATGTCAGTGTTGTCTATTATACTTTAGTGAGATGACACCTGCTCCCTTATATATATATATATATATATATATATATATATATATATATATATATATATATATATATATATACACATATGTGTGTGTGTGTGTGTATATATATATATATATATATATATATATATATATATATATATACACATATGTGTGTGTGTGTGTATATATATATATATATATATATATATATATATATATATATATATATATATATATATATACACATATGTGTGTGTGTGTATATATATATATATATTTATTTTTTTTCAATAAAAAAAATACAAACATTTTTATTGCCATTATCAACAAAAGACAGATAATAAAGAGTAACTTAAGAGTACCTTTCACATTACAAAATGTATATATGTATGAGATTAACAGAAACAAAACAAAAACAAAATTCAGCCTTTCATGTAGGCCTACAGACCTCCCATTTGTATAAATGTGCATTACAAGACTCCAATGGAAAGATAAACTATCTTCCTATCATAAATACTCCTACCTTGTCCATATTTAGACATATTACCAGTCATGATGAAAGCAATACTATTTTTTTGATTGGTTGTTCAGTGGCTTCAGTCTTTTTTTTATTCGATTAGCTGGTACATGGCAGGCGACTTCTGAACTCTATAGAGAACCCTTTTGATTTTTACCTGTTTCACTGTTAAAAAAAATAGCAGCACAATTTAGTAGTGTAGATTACAGTATGGTGGGAATTTCTCTGCATGATAAATATAAAGTGTGGTATGTTAGTATGGTGAGCATAATGAGCATGTTGAGCTTGTGAAGAGGTTGAAATGTGTGCATCTCCTCCCCAGAAATCATTCCCACATGTTTAACATGAAGAACAATTGATTTTGATGACAGTGAAACCCCTGCAAATCATTACATAATTTTAATTCCCTCTTTCCACTGTGTCCCCAGTTTTCTTCAAATTGGGGTTGTATAATCTGACTGTCAAAACAATGTTCAAGATTTTTAAAAATAAAGATATTTTTAAATTATCTAAAATCTTCCACTTTAATAACACAAACTCTAAAATATGTAACAGTGCGGGTTAGTTCATGTTTTCAATGTGTAGAATAAAATGTTATTACACATAATATTTGTTGATGAATATATTAATACATCTCCTACAGTACTAGGAAAAAAGGAGAGGTAAATGTACTGTAGTGCAGACAGTGTATTGAAGTAGATCTGGTACTGTAACAAACATTCATTTTGAATAATACCCTTTTTCTCATTAACTCTCAGAAATTCACATTTTGACCTTGTATCTTGGAAACTACAGCCAAGCAGCATTTTTAGCTACATTTATATTTATTAGTGACTCAAATGTGATAAAGTTTCACCACTTTTATTCTGGAGGCACTTTACTTGAAGTGCATTTTTACTTATTTTACTTCCAGAGTTATCATTTTATTTAAGGCTTATTATGTCTTTGTCTTCATATTTTATTTTTTATTTAATTTAATCTTAAAAGCTATACCAGATTCAGAGGAAATTAAGGAAGTCTATAAATTTATGGATATCAAGATTGTATAAGAAGTAGCAATGTTCTCTGCCTTCACAACAGCTTAAATCCTCATTGGATTTCTGCCAGGCTGTATCCTGAACCATGTCTAGCAAGAAATTGAACCATACTTCACAAGTAAAGCCTCTATTTTTCAGGCACAAAGGAAAAGAAAATTTGGTTCCCTTCTCTGCTTTTAAGACTCTCTTCACACTAATTGATTCACACCATATTGAATTCATAAAACATTTAATACATTTGCATATGTCCTGCACCTGTGCAATGTAATCATTCTTAGAAATTGGAATAGCTTATATCAAAAGGAAAAGTGCATTTTCAGTCCTGCAAATAAGCAATATAATTCAGCAAAGCAATCAGGAAACCAAGTGATTCTTTGTTGTCAGAATCATCACAGATAACAATGTGTTACAGCCTACAACAGGAGTAGCCTCTGAGCTTTCTTTGCCATCCAGACGCTGCAAAAATGTTTAAAATGCCTCATTAGACATATATGTGGTTTCTTAATGGCCAGAGTTTTCTGTATAAACAGGTGTACTGGGTATTAGAAGTTGGCAAGATACCAAACAAACAATGGCAAACCCACTAATGGTCATGAAAATGATAAGCATAATCATGCACCATAGTCAAAAGAATATTAAAAAAATAGGTATTTAATAAGATGTATTTTCTGCAGATCAGCCGTCTTTAACTGTGGATTATACAGTGCAATGCATTTATAAAAGTTTAAAAATTCACATGCTAATTCATCATGGAGGCAAGCAAAGCTAAATATTTTCTCTCTAGACTGTTCATTACAGGGAAACAGAACAGTGTTTACAGCAGCTTCTGGCACAAAGCTAAAATGAAGGTCAAAGCTACACACTGCAATTTATAGCCACTATCTTCATCAACATTCTTCACATACATTTTCTGAGTATGAAATATGCTAGGGCTTTTCAAATCTTGATGTGAGCTTCTCCTGGGGGGCGGCCGAGGACTTCAGGGGAGGAGCGCATATGAAAAAAATAAACCATGAATAAAAAAGAAAAAAATGTGTAAACATGTGATTAACTAACTACAGTACATGTGAGGGGGAAAAAATCCACCTGAAATGAAAATGAAAGAAAATGTTAAGATGTCTCTGGTCTCATCATCTGAACCCACTTTATCCTCACTAGGGTCTGTGGGGATCTACAATGGGTGAAGGTGGGGTACACCCTGTATGAGTCTCCAGTTCATCTCAGGGCTGAACATATATAGACAAACAATCACTATATGGACAAGTAAGATTAACCAATTAACCTCTCAGTGTTTGTCTTTAGATGGTGGGAGGAAACTGGAGTACCTGGAGAAAACCCACACAGACCCGGGATGCAAACTCCACACAGAAAGGTCTGGTGTGGGAATAGAACCAGACCTTGCTGTGAGGCACGAGTGCTAACCACTGCACCAATGTCCAATATTAAGATGTGTTAAAAGAAATATTAAAAAGTTCATACAAATTGTAATATGTGTTAAAAGAAATGCTAAAAAAAAAACCCAAACACAGCTGTTAAAATGTGATTGTTGTTTTGTGTTGTTGTTGTTTGTTTAAAAGTAAGGTAAAAACACAAAAAAGTTAAAATATGAGTGATTTTTTTGTAAAGAAAATATACAATGTAATGTAAAAATATATTTGAAAAGATGTTAAAACACACACAAAAATGTTCAGATGTCTTAACATATGTTAAAAAAAACATACATAGATGTTAAAATTAAAATGGTAAAATCACACAAAAATATAGACATGTGTTTCAAAAAAGATATTTAAGCACATAGAGATGAAGATAAATATGTTTAAAATATGTTTAAGGAGTAATACATAAAAAAAAAAAATCTGCTTTTCAGTTCTTTTAGGGGAGGCTCACTATCCCACTATCACTATCTCACTATATTTTACACTGATGTAGATATATTATAAAACAATAAACAAACAAACAAACCATGTAGTTGACTTTCAGTTGCTGGTGGAAAGTAGCTAAAAATAATAAATCAATTTGGCAAAGCTAATTTGAACGACCACAGAACCACTTCTCCCACAGCTGTAAATGCAACATTTATGATGTGTACAGCTGTTCATACACTGAAGGTGGAGTCGAAAAACTGCTGACATTTGTACGTAACAGCCAAACGACACACCTCTGGCTTCAATGCTCTTTAAGAGGCTCCGCCCCCTGACCTTTTATTCCCCCCATCTTGTATACGGTTTGCTGATTGACTTGTGCTATTGTTTTGTGGAACTACTTTCTTTTTTTTTGTCATCTGTCTGTTAACAAACAATAACTGTATTTGTTTCAGTGCACACACAGAATGGACAAACTTACAGACCGTGAGGAGGTGTTTGTTGAATTTGGCGAACAGGTGTATTGGATTAGAATAGCTTACTTCACCTTTATGTGTGAAGACATAACTGAAGACAATGAAACTGAAGTCATAACACACACTGACAAAACAGTTCAGACTCAGAAATTGTCCAAATAACAAACCCTTATGTAGCAGTTTTCTTCAGTCAAAAGCAATGCTTTTAGATTTGGGCAGTTATGGTTAGTGTATTAATATTACACATTATGTTCTGATTGTGAGAAAAAATGTTTGATTGCAAAATGTCCATCTCATTTTCCTCCTCAGATCCAGCTGTTAAGAATTTTTAACAGCTTAGAAACACGATTATGCAGAAAAACTCTGTTCACGTGGATCACAGTTAATGTCAAATCCACAAAACTAAATAGAGGGTGATTAATAAGTGTGGAGTTGGATAATTATTACAATGTCAAAAATATGTTCCCACAGTTCCTTGTGGAGATGTCAAATGTACTGTATGAAATGGATACATTGTTATTCAAATATTATTCTGAATGTGAAAATACTTGGAAATTGGCAGGTGTCATATAAACAGTATTCTATTTAGGCATTCTTTTGGAAAATGGAGTATTTTCAGACCCAGGCAGACAGAATATAAGTGTTATTTCAGTTGTATGATTCTTTGGGCATATGTGTTGCACATTTTGAAAATGTTTTTAATTTACATATTTCGCTGCATGATGTTGACCCACAGCCTATGTTTACAGTCAGCTGGGATACAGCAAAAATCTATAAAATATTATCACAGAGAATATCACAGGTTTTTGGACAGGAGCAAATAGTGAAGAGCGAAGATGATATTTGAAGGGACAAAAAAAATTAAGGCTGTGTTCACATTGTAGAAAATCGACCACCAAAAACTAGTTTTTACTCAGTGGACACATCTGCACAGAAACATGGACATTGCTGCTGCAATATTAATTGATTTTCTCCATGTAAACAGCTTATTAGAAATGTAGTTCTTTTAGATAAAGGCTAAAAAAATAGTTTGTGCATTGATATATACTGTTTTGGCGTTAAGGGTTAAAGGGTAATTGATGTAAAGCTTAAGGATGTCATGTTCAAGTAGGTCTCCAGGAAGTGAATGCATGTCAGTGTAATGGTTCATAAACACATGGAAATGACTGGGATATGATGACGGTGTGTACAGCACAGAAAGATAATCAGCCTGTTTTTGTCCAGATTGTCCTCCGATCTGACCAACGATGGGAAACTCGTACTCGTACACGTACACGTACACGTACACGTACACGTACTCGTCGTCTCCCGCTTCATCCAGGTCCGGGTCGCGGGGGCAGCAGCCTCAGCACCCAGACTTCCCTCACCCCAGCCACCTCAGCCACCTCAGCCAGCTCCTCCAGGGGAATCACGAGGCGTTCCCAGGCCAGCCGAGAGATATAATCCCTCCAGCGTGTCCTGGGTCGACCCCGAGGTCTCCTCCTGGATGGACAGGCCCGGAACACCTCTCCAGGGAGGTGTCCAGGAGGCATCCTCATGAGGTGCCTGAGCCACCTTAACTGGCTCCACTCGACATGGAGGAGCAGCGGACTCCGAGTCCCTCCTGGATGTCCGAGCTTCTCACCCTATCATTAAGGATGAGCCCAGCCACCCTGCGAAGGAAACTCAGTTTGGCCAGGCAATCCAGGCGGGTTGGTGCAGCATCCGTAGCAATGCAGGTGTTAAACCGGGCCGTTGTGGTGAAGAAGGAGCTAAGCCAGAAGGTGAAGCTCTCAATTTATGGGTCGATCTACGTTTCGACCCTCACCTATGGTCATGAGCTTTGGGTCATGACCGAAAGAATGAGATCACGGGTACAAGTGACCAGAATGAGGATGGGAAACGCCAGATTATTTTATGTGTTGTAAGATTATCCAATAAGATCATTCTGTGGTCTAAGGTGTGTTAAGAGTGAATTGGTCCCATTAACGGGCCCCGAAGATGTGTCTGCAAAGATTCAACTTGTTCAGTATTTACAACCCAAGCTCTTAGTGTGTAGGGAAAGCTAAGGACTTCCCAGTCATGACACTATGAATTGTGATGAGGAACAGAATGTACTCAATAAAGACACGAGCTGACTGAGGAATAAGGAAGCAGTCACAAATAAAAACCAGCATGGTCAATCTGACACCTAATGTTCTGTGAAGCTCAGAAAATCTAGATTTTTCCATCAAAAATAGTCTGCAGAACACCGTCATTCCCTCGTCTCTCATGTCCGCTTTAGTGTTGTGTTTTCCAGTTGTTGCTATGTTTCTTCTTCTTTGTTTTTGTCAGATTGTGTTTAATTACACAAGATTTCTGTCTTGGAGGACTAGATTATAAAGGCTGTGGGACACAATTGTTATGTGTGTGGTGTGTTGGGATCATTTGAACACACCACACATAGCACATATCTTTTCAGATTTATAAAATATTCACTGTGTATTGGGAAAAATGAATTCACTAATTAACTAAGCATATTTAACTCTACTCAAATTATATTTATAGCCTAAACGGTTGGTTAAGATATACCTCTTTGAGTCTTTTCATTGTCTTTTTATTAATTTAATATCACAATCAGTTACAGTATTACAAAATATTTCAGCATAAGATTATTTTTAAGAATACATCGTCACTTATCACAAAAGTCCAGTCTGAGTCTCTGAGCATCAATGTCCCAAGAGGGGCCATGAGACACTAAAGGGGGGAAGCTCAGACACATAGTATATAACACCCCCTCCTTCTTCAACATGTTATCTATCCTTAGCTTCTGAAGGGTTGTTGGGCGTCAGCCTGCCTGTAAACCGCTTCACTTTACAGTCAAAAAGTACACTTACATGTATGCATTAGCATCTATATCTCTGATATTACTGTAATTTTCCAACACAATTGTATGTTTATACTCCACTTAGCGTAGTTTCACTTAGTCAAATCTATTTCCCAGGGTCACCCTCCACTGAAAAATGCAGGACTCCTCAACAAGACATTTGCATTTGTTGGTCCTTCACATATCAAGGGTGGCCTTTCATACAGTAATGGTCATTTGCAGATAGTAAAAGGGATGTAAATTGGTGCCAAATGGAAGTATTATTCTAACAGAGCATGTCCTATGAGCCAGACTATGTCTAGGCTTTGGATACTGTTTTTAAAACACTCAAGATGGTTTAAAAAAAAAAAAAAAAGTGGAGCAAGCTTCCTGTTTAAAACTATGGAAGACACTCCAGATCAAATATATGTCTGAGATAAAAACCAGCAGACATTTATAGTTGGCAGCTGGGCCATTAAACTAGATCTTGCAGTGCACTCCCCTACCAATAAGAACGTTTCTGTGGAGTGGGTTTAACAAATAACTCCCCCCCAAAAGCAGCATCTTGAGGACTTAATGGCCCTGGAAAGAGACAAGGTAGTCAATCTCTCCACGATATACAGGAGCCTGTTTTTATCCGAGGCAAAGTGGAGAAAGGGTGAAAGTACTGTAGCACAGTCGTTTCCATTCTTCAAGTTCAGAAATAGCAGGACCCAACAAGAGCAACTACATCCAACAGGACATCAAAATGAATGGAGAGAGAGATAGAGAAAAAAAAAAAAGCCAAACACTCACAGGCAAATATGCATGTGAATATCCATGCACTCAGGCAAACAAACACTGTATGAATACACACTAAGCAGCCCACTTCCAGCTGCAAGGCTCTCATTTGCTCTCACCCCATTATAGAATCACAACAGCATTACAGTGAAGAGGGAGTGTAATGTGCTGAATACTAATCTGCAAAGCCCAATCCATTTCTACAGAGTAAATCCTAAGGATAATAATGTAAGCCTTGGGGAGATGGGGGATCAATATCCTCATCAAAAGAGAAGCATTTTGATATTAATGTATAGTTACCCGTTAACTTAAATATACTGTGCATATTGCATATTTAAATGTTAAGAGGCTATAAATATGTTTTATCCCTTTGGGTAAGATCAGAACCCATCAGCACCAATTTATCAAAACCACGTGATGATTATATTTCTGTGATTACTCACTAAACCAATGAAGTGCATGAGCAGGTGCGTTGTAATGTTTAATAGCAGCCTTCTGTCTGAATAGGCCATTTTGCAATGTGCTAGCTCCAATATATCTTTGTCATACACACCTTAACAAGCTGCTGAATTTAGATGTAACCTTGTCAAGGTGGCTAGCACAAACCTAGAATGCATGCTGCCAGATAGAAGCAGAGGTTACTGTCCAGTTTTGATTACCGTACTGGCAGAAACAGTCTGACTATAAAGGACTGGCATTTGGCAGATGTCTAATTTAGACCATATACATGAAGACATTCCTCAGACAAGAGCAAAGTCAAAAGGCGCTGAGGCATGTCATTGCACAGAAATAATTCATGTGCTAATTACATCGCCAGTATGTCTCTGGATTATTTCTGTGCAGGGCTGCTCTTCTCTTCCCAGTTCTGAGCACTGAGATTCACTCTCTGTCTGACACAGCATGAATCCTTGATAGTGAGCAGAAACCCAGACACATCAGCAAAGACTCTTTCTTATCCTTATCCTCAGTCCTCATCCCTCACTGCCCAGACAATGCATATATCAACTTAAGTATTAAGCTACAAAGCTTCAGCATGTCCTTGGATGGACTGTTTATAACATGAGCAGAGAATTACATTTCCTTTATCAGCAGTTTGTTGCTCAATTTAATTCATTTAGTGCTACTTTAAGACTGAGGACCAGGCGTACAAACCATCGTACAGATGGTTTGTACGCTGCCTAAGTGATTCTGCACTAATATATACTAGGATATTTCCCTAGGACCTATATGTGGGTTTTAACTGACTATTTTCTGTGGGGTTTTTGTTTTGTTTGATGATTTTTTTTGCATATGAAATGAAGACAGACACCAAATTACCACTGATGGTAAGGGAGAAATATGACAAAATTGACTTATTAAAATAAATACAGCTATTAAATATTCAACAAGGACTTAGGGTGCATCCCCAGTTTTGCTCCAATATTTCTGCCTTCCAATTTCTATCATCCTTCCACTGCCAATTCACCCATAAAGGCACAACATGACCTTCACAGTTCACAACTGTCTGTAATAATGGGAAAAAAAAAAAATTCAAACATCTTCTCTTGGGAATGGGAATGTTTCTACAAGGGGCATGCTGCTGCAGAAACTGACCACGGTAAAAGCTAAAATCTACTGTCTGCTGTGACAGAAAAAGTGATGTATTTATGAGCTGCCAAAATAATTAAACTATATAATTTGGAAAGTAATCATCATCTGGGTAACTGCCATAACCTTAATTTCCCACAAGGCAAGAGGGTGATGGGAGAGGTCAGTTTATTATTATTTTTCTTTTATTAAATTATTAAACTACACAAGTGCAGGAATTTCTACACTTTTACAGGTAATGTTAGACCTTGTGTGAACAAATTCCCTTCAGCTTGATATTCGGTGATGAATTTAATTTAATTTTCTTTTTTCTCTCCCAAACTCAAAGACATAATGAGAAAAAGAATTTTCTTGTGAGGTTGTTGTGGCAGTAACTTCCCAACATCCTGTCTTCCTGTGGCACACATATACTTTTGTTCACTCAGTTCCAAAGTCAACACAATGAGATCAGATTGTTCATTCATGCCTTTCATACTCTGACACCGGCGAAGTGGCCTGTCTGTCAGGACCAGTTCTTTCATGTGCAGTGAGGTGAACTTGAGATAAATGTATCCTGATTCTAAACCAAATCTCTCCAACATATCAGCTTTCTTTTATCTTTCTCAGGAAAAACGGAATTAAGGCACCTTTCAGATGGTAGGGAGCAGCTTTTTTTTTTTTTTCTTTTAATTTGAGTTTTGTCAGATTTTTCGAAGGCATTCAAAAAAAGTGTTGCCAATAGCCTACGTGTGTTAACTCCCCTGTGGTTAAAGAACAAAGTACAGCACGTTGAGCAGGATTATTGCATGTTTAAAACTGTGCTTCAATGAACAAATCGCTGCAGGACAGTGAAGCTTGACAGGATCCCAGCATCACCTCACTGGGCTGTTAGGCAAGGTCATCAACACTAGAGTAGGTTTTGTTCTTATTGGCTACAGATTCTTTGGTAATATTTTTACCATGACGTATCTCCATTGTAAGTTTGGCACAAAATAAATAGGACTGCTTAGAAATGTTTACAAAACACACAACTCCTACTGTATCCATTATAACAAAGCTAAGGCAGAATAATCCAAATAAATCGACACCATGTTACATGTATGGCATCATGTGACTCATATAAAGGTCAAAACTTGTTTCTATTGCTAGCTAATGACTAACAATATTTCATTTTTATTCCAATGTTTTCATTGCTTAACTTTTAGTTAGTATTACAAATAAGGCCTGGGTTTGATTCCAACACCAGTTGGTGGGACCAGTTTGTATAGGTTAATTGTTTACTCTTAAATTGCCCATAGGTGTGAATGAGAGTGTGAATGTTTCTATATGTCTGCCCTACGATGAACTGGCAAGTTGTCCAGGGTGAACCTTCACTCTAAGTAGCTGAGATGGGTTCTATGTAACCCCTAATGAGGATGAAATGGGTTGAGAAGATGGATGGATGGATGGATGGATGGATGGATGGATGGATGGATGGATGGGTGGGTGGGTGGGTGGGTGGATGGATGGATGGATGGATGGATGGATGGATGGATGGATGGATGGATGGATGGATGGATGGGTGGGTGGGTGGATGGATGGATGGATGGATGGATGGATGGATGGATGGATGGATGGATGGATGGATGGATGGATGGATGGATGGATGGATGGATGGATGGATGGATGGATGGTATTACAAATAGATTAAGAAAATTCTTAATTGAGCACAACTGAAATAGAATCCAAAATAACGCATCTGGCTTCAGGTGGCTTTTACTTTTAAATATACTGTATACACAGACAAGGTAATAAAAACAGCAGATGTTCAATGATTGCATTTCTGGTTCAGCTGGGTAACAACTGTCCCAAACATATCCTGGAGAAATGCTGCTTTTACATGCACTGCTGCCTAAGTGATTCTGCACTAATACATACTAGGATATTTCCCTAGGATCTACTGTATGTATTTAACATCAACACGTGAACTGCTTTCTTTTTTTTCTCTTCAATTGCCTCTTCATGATCCCAGCACTATACAATAGTGCATTTGAAAAACAAAACATAATATATTCTTTTTTATGTTTCACAGAGAGCCTCCCAGCTTTGAATAAAATCACACTGTGGTGTCCTTAGCGGTGTAAAACCAGAGGTTGTTTGTACACTAAGCCAAACATTGTATTGTTGTTCAAATGACACACAGGTAAAATATTTTAAGGCATCTAAACACCTCAAAAAAGCTTCCCCACAAATGAGGCCTATGGTGTATAATAAAGTATAAAGAAACACAGTCGTGCTTCACAGCTAAGCTTTGAAAGAAACAGCACTCCTGAGGCTTTAATGAAATGCAGCCTGGTAAGTGTATAAATAAAAGTATGGATTACTTAAGCAGCCTTGGTAAGAAAAGCAAGACGCAGTTATACTATTGTTAATCTATTCCTCAATTTTGCAGTTTGCTTACATTAATCAGTCCATCACTGTAATTACATGGATGCTGCAGATTTCAATAAGGTTTGTTCTCAGGTTTGTCTTCCTTCTACTATCCTCCCCTTCTCCGTTTATCGCCATAGCAATTGTTACTGTCATGGCCCCCTCCCCACCTTTATCAGCAGGAGGCATTGTCCATCAGCAAAGATGCTGACCTACGGGGGGAAAATTACTCACTTTAGGGTGTAACTGTTTCAACAACACTACGGCCCTGCTGACACTAGACCAAGGTCATTTCATAATGGGTTGTCCAGCTGCCACTCTGCTGTCAACAGGCCTGAGTGATGAAGGAGCATGTAGCCAGTTACGGTGACAGAAGTCAAGGCTACGGGAGCTTGATAAAGATCAGCCTCCATCAGGAGCAAAAACAGCAAAGAAAGAGGGATAGAAAAAAGATGATCCTGCGTTTTGCCCCCTAAGCCTTCAAAGTGGTGACAAATAGATCTGCTTTTGCAGCTTGCGTCTGCATAGTTGTTCTGTTTTGCATTCTGCTGGGAGCTGCAACAGCCATGCCACAGGAATAAATGCATGTGATTGGCGAGAGCACTCATCATTGTGTAGCTATACCCTGAGAAGTATTGACTGTGTTACAGCTCTTTTCTCTGGTTGCTGTCAATCCTGTCACTCCTATGAATTGATCAGTGGGGGTTCACATCCATCAGAGTGACTCATCCTACACTGAGTCCAATTTGTTCTGTCCCTGGGGCTGAAGTAGATGGCAAGTTTGTAGTTTTATTTGTGTACTTCCTATTTTTGAACAAGTCGTTCTTGCGTCTCTCCTTTTACCCATAATGGATTTCTTTCAACAGTTCAATGTATTTGATGTAAAACACATGGGTGGCTTTCAATGACAAATACTGTCATGTTCTACATTGCATTTCAGTCCTCCTTTTGGATTCTTTCTAGATTGAAGTGTTGGTCACTATGGTCACTGTTTCTTTTTTTTTTTATTTATTGCCTGCTTGTTAATTATGCAGCTATTTTTTTTGTTCCTTTTACAAATCTGTTCCATTTCATATCGTCCTATTGGTATTTTATTTTATCTTTCTTTTGTCTATTTCTACTTGGCCTTCTTTGTATTTTACCAGGATCATACAGTAATTATTATTGTCTATGAATCTCTTCATGAAGTCAGTAATTCAGTTTAATGCTTATGCTTATAATAAACTACGCCTATCTGAATAATATCTGAATCCTTGTGTGTGATCAAGAATCATGGAATAATGTGTGCAAATTAACTAAATAATGTGCAAGGTTAAGGGGAAAAATTAAACAGGGGGTAGAGGGTTATAGGTCTTACATTTTGTAGAATATCCATGTGAGACAAAAAAAATCCTGTAAGTCAGAGATAGCCTCTTTACAGTCATATGCATAAATGTTTTCTGTTTACCTCTCTGCTTTGTGATCATACAATGTTATCCTGTAAGAGATTCAGGACTTAATGGGATTTCCTTGTTTCAGCAGTTTATAGACATAGGAATGATTCGGTATAGACATAGCCTAATCCTATTTTATTCCTTCTGCTGTAACAAATAAATAGACAAAAGATAACATGCATACAAATATGCAAAATACACATCTTACAGAATCTGCACATTTGTGTGAGATCCTTTGCTTTCACTGATGTCTCTCATGAGAAGAGGACTCCATTTCCACATCACGGCACAATAAGAGCTCGGAAATTTACGAATTAATTAAAAGAGCGGGGTTGCCTTCTCTGTTCCTCTGAAGTGTGCTCCAGAGAATGGTGAAACTGCCTAACAAGGGTCTTGTACTTCTTGATGCTTCTTTAAAACACTTACAAGACAAAGAGGGACAATTCAGACTTTTAATCATTTTTAGCCTTTAGTTGGAGAAACCGCATTCACTGTGGTCCATAAATGATCAGTTTCATATGGTTTTTCTTTTCGGGACTTAAACAAGTGTTGCCAGGCACAACAAACCCCACCCCCCCATACATGTTATATCTGATTTGCCCTATATCTTATGATTGTGAAAACACATTTTAGTGATTGTGACCTTTGACCTACATTCACCAAAATCTAGCAACGATTATTATTATTATTATTATTATTAAGGATTATTATTTTAGGATACTTTGCACCTTTCCTGAAAATGTTGTGGAATTTGGTACAGTAGTTTTTGTGTAAAGTTGCTGACATACAGACAAAAAAGACCACAACACAATAGTGTTTTCCCCTTTTGGGGGGCAGGGTAAAAAACAAACAAACCCAAAACTAAATGATTCAGTAGAATTCAACCTGCACTACTGTATTCATATTTACTACTGCACTACTCATATTCATATAAATGCCTGTTTGCAGTGACATTATCAAAACCCAGTTCTCTGGCAGGAAAAAGGCACTCAAATCAAAAGATCAACATTGTGTGCTTCTTTCTAGAGTCCTTCTGTAGTACTCTCCATCAGGGCCATTGCCCAGGGTGACTGAGCTTTTTACCTAACTGCAGCATCTAGCCACCTGCCATGGAAATCACGTCTGTTTCCGCCATATGCCTCAGTGTTCTGCCAAGCCTCTCCGGTCTGTTCCGCCTTGAGCAAATTTCATTATGGGATGGCTAGGAGCACTCGGCGCTGCTCATTAAGGCTATCAGCGTGGCACGTCACCGTTTGTAACACAAGTATGGCAGGAGGTTGCATACCTCCAGCATAGAAGATTGCATATCAACTTCAGCAACTTTAGACCGTCATCCAGAGAAGAATAAAAGAGACACTGCTCGAAAAACACTGTAAATGTCTCCAATGTGTTTAAATGTGTTTTTAACTTCCAAACAAAGAAACAGTGACCTAGATGAGAATATGATTTGAGAGTGCAGAAATGGGTTCTGTATCTGTGCATGAAAAACATATCTTTGACAACAAATATCCTGCTACTAGTTCACATCATTAAATTCTTCTGACCTAAACATTTTAAGCAATTGCAACTTACAACCTCATGTGATGTTTTGGTTGTTACAGGTTCGATTGAAAAGGGTTTCATGTTTTTTTCATGAGCACTGTGTTGGAGTGTGCATTCTGCTGGGAGGTAGGTGTTTGTTGATGTCAGCTAATTCCATTTCGAAGTTAACAACAACTGCCTACACCCATAATAAGGGCCTCTGCACTGATTTCTGTGGCGAGAACATGGGTTAGTGTGTTCACAAACATCTTAATGCTCCCTCCCGGGTTCTTAAATGCCTCTACTCTGCTCCTGTGAAACTGCAATAATGTGCAACACTTGCTAGCATCAGCTTAGATACAATTAACAATACAAAAATGGCTCCTACCACAAGACAGAACACAAACTTCAGCACACACGCATGCAAATTTAGCAATTTATAAACTCAGATATTGATCAGTTAAATAAAAATGATCAACTACTTTGTATATGGAGCCAAGTGTTTAAGAGACTCCTGTCTTGGCAGGCATCATGGCTTTGCTGGCAAACAGTATGCTTAATAATATAAAGTTGATTGCCTAAAAAATAATAGACACACCACTATCATACAGTACATGAAGCAGTGGCATGTTGTCCCCTATAGCACGGTCAGTGTATATAGCCAGATGGAACAGAGCCACAGGGATCAAATAGGGAGTTCTGCTGCTGAGCGTTCCTGCCAACGAACATCCACCACCCGCTGACATGTCACTGTTATACTCCTTTATATGCATTTACAAACCTTGAAGTAGAAATGAGTCCTCTTTGCTCAGGTATTGTGGTTCCCATGGTTGGAGCTGATTCTGAGCACCCAACATTATTAACTTATCTCCTTGCCCGTCTTTGCATTGTTTACTCACAGTTGTATCCTCCTTTGTCTTCTCATGCGAGAAGGCCAATCTGTAGCCTGTGCATTCCAGAGGCAGAGTTTAGCCTCGCTGTGTTTTAACATGATGTTCATTCAGCCATGCCAGTGCCATGCACCCAGAGCCATCACAGTGCATTAACCCCTGGATGCTGCCTGGAACTGTCTCACTGGACTGCTATTCCAGACTGCTTCAAGTGCTGAGGGCCTGCTGACCTCAAGCTTGTTCAAGGAAGGGAAACTGGGGTCAAATAATACTAAAAGAATTTAGAGGAGGACAGAAAACACTTGTGGAAGAACCAAAACTAATATGGATGCTCATGTTCACAGTAGCCACTGCCATGGAGGTGTATTGGTTGTCTATCCTAAAGAAATTCTTTAAAAGCAATAGTATGTGAGTGATGCATGTTGAAAAGTGTATTGATCTCATCTCAATAGACCCTTGTCAGAGATGGATGAGATACAATGCAAGTCGATACAGTTAGTTATTTACTGGCTTTTACTGTCAATAAGCTTGTGCATCTATGCTGCTTTGAATGCAATATATGCTGACCACACTTCTGAGGTGAGAAAACAGAGCATAAACATGTTAGAGACAGAACACAGACATTTGTTCTGAACCACTCAAAGCAGACTTTTGATCCTTTCAGGGAAAACTGAACCAATGGCCACTAAGGCTACATTAATACGGAGATGATGAAAACAGAAAATGCAAAAGTGGTGTCTCGTCTTCAGTTTTTCAACTGCATTTAGACGAGCGTATTCAGGAGGCAAAATACGTTTGGATATGCATGTCAGGTCACTAGGTAGTACTGTGATAGACCGCCGACGTGTCCTTTTCTGTTTTTGATTTTTGATTAATTGTACACCTGTCTGTGTTCAGTTATGGTATGCGTGTAATGTCTGTCCAATAACTGAAACTCCTGTACGTTTACTAGAGCTGCTAGTGCAGCTGGAAGATCTGTGGGATCCAGGTTGTCCCACATGTCTGTTGCTTCACCTGCTCAGCGTATGAATGTAACGTGAAAGTGTATGTGACGTGAACATATGTGACGTAAACACGCTCGCAATGTGAACATGTGCGTTTCTTGCCATTTAGACAGAGGCGCAACCCAGCGCATTTTCAATACGCCCAACTCTGGGAGGACTTTTCAGATTTGTGTGTATTCACACCCTGATGGCGTCAGTTTCGTATAAATGAAAGGCACTTCTGAAAAAATATGCTGTCGTATTTAGCCGTCCTCGTCTAAATAACCCCTAATACAATAAAATATAAGTGGCTTTAAGATTGCCTTGAGTACAGCCTATTAACCAATAGAGCACATATTGAAATGATACAATCCCAATGGGCTAGGGTACTAAATGAGAGGAACCATCTATTTTCTGTTTTAAATCACCAAAACATTTTAGCTTAGTGTCTAACAGTCAACCTATACTTAACACCTTTAAAGCTTACATTCATCTTGAACACTGAAGGTTCAAATACCAGCATCCTTTCAGTAGCTCTAAGAAACTTTCTGCCCTGGAACTGAACCTGAGCCAAAGCAACAATGTGGATGAGTGCACAATCAAAATCTTGGTACTGGGTTTTACAGACAATGACAAACAGTGAAAGTGTTGACAACTGTCTCCCTCCAGGAAGCACAGGCAAACAGCAGAAGCTGTAATCACAGGGGGCATGATGGGATGGCACTCAGGCATGATGAAGGGCATGACTTCACATCCAAATGACCCACACCAGCAGCTATCAGCTCCGCAATGCTCGAGAAACAATCCACACTGACGTCTGCCCCCATTCACTACAATGCTTACCAAGATTAAAATAGCCAAGCAGCTTTAACAAATTTAGAGCGCCGAGGGATACAAAGCCACAGGCAATAAGTCATTTGTGGAAACTCTGCTTTCGTTATCTCTGTAAGGGTCTATTTTTTGGAAGACTGTCCCTCCTCTGTGACCCCTTAGGGTGGTCGTAATTCAGACAAGACTGACACCAAACCAATGTCTAATGGTTCTTAGGCCATAAAGATAGCCTGGGAGTTGACAGGCTAAATCTATGGTTCCCCATTAGCCTGATTCATTCCACCACAAAAGAAATGATGCTGCAAAGTATTGTAGCCAACTAAAGTGGAAATTTCAGACGAACTCACAGACACACCCTATTGATTTGCAAGCTGGCTGAAACCCATTCCTCTTTAATTAACACTTACAGGTTAGCTCAAAAAATCTGTTATGTTAGAGCACGATGAGGCCCTTGGATGAATATTGAAGATAAAAAGCCTTTTATGAGAGACCCAGTTAATTCATGCTGCATCTCAGCACTTATAAAAGATTAATAGCATGTCCCTTACTGTAAATTTAACTGTCCTGCTTCCAATGGGCTGGCTTCGTGGACACATACTGTATTTCTGGAGGATGTTAATTGAATTATGAAGCGAGGCTGGGACAGTTCAGCTACCGGTCTACTGGAAGGATGTTAATGCCTCTTAGCTACATCAAACTTGGAAAATGAGAGACTGTATTCATAAATATTTGACTGCTTCCCCACATGCACATCATAACACATATTTGCCATTACAACACTATTCCATTACATTATATCTTTTTGTGGCTGTAGTTAAGGAGAACTGAAGCATATCCAAGGGATAAATTATCTTAAATAAATGAAAAGAAAAAGAAGACATGATTGGGATTTTATTGCCACTCAATCAATGTAATATCAGTTCAAATTAACAACAAACCACTAAAACACTGGTTAGTAGAAAACGGAGTAATTAAAAGTGTGTGTAAATGAATGAAATGCCATTTTTAAACAATTATCTCCTGGATCAAATAATCGCATTACCTCAGAACAATTTGCAATGAAACTATGATTACATGCAACATTTCGACTACAGTAAATTTTGGAGTGGTGTGTTATGTCACTGTGTGAAGTTATCAGTGAGCCTCCCCACTGCTTATTTACACAGCCATGTCATTACATTACGCAAGTGAATGTGTGGCTTTACAGAGTCAATCTTCCCATTGTGTGCCTGCTCATAAAACACGGGCTGGTGTAGCGGTGGTGGCCAATTACAGTTTAGATTAATGTTGTTGACTGAGAATTTATTCATACAAAGTAGTGGGTGCCCAAGCTTTTCCCCAGGCCCTAGGAAAAAAGATGCACTCTATGATGTTGTGCCAGGGGGAGGAACTTCATTATTCACAGCAGAGTCTCAACCACTAGTGTGAAAGCAAAGAGAACAAGGGAACAAGAATGAGAAAAGCTGTAGAGAAATGCAAAATATAGAATGTAAAGCCTCACTATGGTTCATGACAAAAGTACTTAGAAGTGGGAGCTTTTCTGTCAATGTAATGCAAATGGCAATACTCTGTGGGGCTAATAAAATGTGATGGATGTCTCCATCCTTCTGTCTCTCTTTCGTCATGTGAATGCTGCCCATGCCTCCAGCCTCAAGGTCACCTGCATTAGCCTTGGCCTCAGCTCGTCCCATCTCCTCCCAGCTTAGCATGCAGACCATCCTAGTAGCCCTGCAGTCTACAGCTCACTGTCAGGACAGCAAACAGGACTGATAGAGAGAAAGGAAGGGAAGGCCACTAGCTATATATATATATATATATATAGGACAGATGAAGGCAGACAGAAGGATGGAGAATGGCTACAGGCGAACAAATAATGTAAAGAATTCAAATGGAAGAGGGCAACCATCCAACTGGACCATATCAAAGTTCAAAGTTCATCCCATACCGAGCTATAGTGACATCATTAGGGCGGGGCCAGGGATTTCTGAACCCTACGCTGAGAAAATATGCCCTCTTGTCATACAAGGCCGAGGTTCCTTCTCATGGCTAAAACAAACAGCTATGATATCAAAGGGCTGCTGACAGGGTGAAATTGAACTGTAAAACAATGTGCCATACCTTACAACCAGTAGCTATCTACCACTAGTACATCACACATCATGACACCTTATCAGAATGAAATACACACTCTGTTTATACACTGAATGCAGGAGGAAACTGTAAAATCTTCATACTGAGACCATATAATTTATTGGAGCAAGAGATTAAATAGTAACATATACAGACATGTCTTTGCAACATAATCTAATTTAAATCCATGAGCAAGGCTAACCTTGTTGTAGAGTTTTAGTATTCAGTTTGTTCACTTGCGTAAAGATATTTTCTAATACAGAAAAAGGACAACCTCCCCACAGCCCTGAATCTGGTCATGCTCCCTTACAGCTTGTCACAGACCTCAATTGCAGATAGTAAATGAAGTCATAAATTTGATGGAAGTCCATAAACAGGACTCTTAAATTGGCATGCTGTTTTTCCTGTCTGCTGAATAATGATAGGGAGCACTTTAACACTGGCAAAACTGAGGGAGATTCTTTTTTGTATTTATTTCCCAATTTCCTCTCATATCATCAGTCTGCATCGCATCACTTCCTTAGCACGTTCAATAACTTTAGAAAACGCCACAACCAAGATGCAATCTCATACTGGAGCTTAAACGGTACGTGTATGTGTATGTGTGTGTGTGTGTGTGTGTGTGTGTCAGCATGTGCGAGCCTCGGCAAAAACCTTGTGAAACAAAATGGCTGCAATGAATAAAGAGTAAGGGGGATTTAGGAATAAATAGGGGCAGATAGCTTGTAGACCACAGTGATGGACAGATAGATGAACCTTTGCCAGCTGAGATAGGGAGCTAATTTGCACTTTGTATCCCTTCAATCCCTATGTCTATGGGGGAAAGTGCCATCTCAGCGTGTTAGTGGCAGGAGAAGGCAAAAGGGGAGGATACACACCTACTCACCAAAAGCACCCGACTGCCCGGCTTGCTCCTTAATGTCCGTCAGCATGAAAAGGCTCAAACAGTACAGTACCTCCACCACAACAACCTGTACTTGTTACAAATTGCATCTAAAATGGGACCATTTTTTTTTTTTTTGCCATTGTAAGTAATTTAATGCAGCTGTTTTGTAAGACATGCTTTACAGGCTTGTCTGAGCTGTCATTCAGACCAAGCTTTTAAAAGTTAACCCGCCTTTTTGTGTGTGTCTGTGTGTGTGTGTTGAACAAAATATTCTTGGACTCATCTTTGTTTATCTACATTTTGTACAAAAACTCACTTGGTTCCACATCAAGGTTTTTTTTTGTTTTTTTTGTTTTTTTGTAAATCACAACAATTGAGGATGTACTTTTCAAAACAATTTCATAGTTGAAGGACTTTTCTTTGTAATGTTACATGAATCACTTCTTTGAAATTTTTGTCTTGATGTGATTTATCTCTTTTAAATTGTCTAGAGGTTGCTCTAAAAGTTGTTGTTTTTTTTCCTTTGGGTAACAGAATACATGTTTTAGCTTAAAAAGGTTAGAACTGGTCAAGTGTAATTGAAGCTTTTAGTATCCTTTGCCAAGTTTTCAGTGCATGAAACAATAAATTTTTCAATGGAGAAGCAAAGGCATAATACACACAATGGAACTGCTGCATTTATTTATGCAAATGAATGTCAATGATCACATGTACTTGTACTCCATCTGTTGACATGCTCTCAGTGATAACCTAAACTGAACCTTGACAACAAATACAATTATGGTTAACAATTAACTTGTGCTTGAAAGTAGCACAGAACAGACAGTGGAGACAAACGTAACAAATTACAAGTAAAAACATGGTTAAAAATGCACACTTAGCTCCATTTATATATTATACCACTTTCTATGAGCATCTTAACGAAGAGAAGTTTAATATCAAGATATCAGGAAAGTAATACTATGCATTTTATAATTAACTAAATGCAATGACAAAGACACTATGATCTGAGGTCTAATTCGGCTCCTTCAAATATGATTAAATTATGACATGTTTAATTGTTGTGCTTGTTTTTTAACCACTTTCCAAGATTTTTTATTTTTTTGGAAACCCCATCCCATAACAGCAACTGTATCAGTACAGCTTCATCATCTACACTATGTCTGAATCTCTGAGTCACCTTTGTAGTTACACTTGTCATTTGAAATCCTGCCAGAATTACAGCCCCTGCGGAGTTAAGTAAAGCACTAACGAATCGCCAAGTGCTAGAGGAGGGCAGTTTCCTCCTTGAGTCAGGAGGAAGGCTAAATAAACTAATTAAAAAAATATGGCTGGAAGCGTGCTGTGTTCAAGGGGAATGGGTTTGAGCTTAATGAGTGGCTTAACATCAGGAAACATAGCTGGGGGCACAAACATGCTGAAGCCCTGTGACAAAGCTCGGGTGACTGCTGCATCACCTTTGCTATTTAAGTCCTTGTCCACTTGTGTGAGAGGCAGGGAAAAAAAGAAAGAGTGTCTATTCATGCTGTGGTAAAGCCCTCTGCGGTTGATGTGGATGGTTGGCTCCTCTAATCACAATGCGAAGGAGTCTCTAGGTGACTGGTACATCAATCTGACATAGCTCCTCAGGCAGCTGAGAGGAGACAGGGCCCTGCCAACCAGTGCCATGCCATGTGATTCATTATGCCACTGGGCAAAAGAAAGAACCGCACTGCATGGTAAAACTGACACCTGAAGAGGAGGTTAAAAGAGGAGGAAGGCACGAAGGGTGGGAAAGTGGAATAGAGGTAGAAAAGTACATATAATTAAAGGAATCCTGCAGCTCTTTCACTGTGGATGTTCTTGTAACTGAGCAATCAATGCTGTGATTGTCCTTCTCTGCTAAATGAATGACAAGGTCAGTTTTACCCACTACTGTATCTTACATGATGCTACAGTAATATTACTAATGGCATTTCTAACAACATAGGTCATGGTGTTTACATAGAGTAAGTCTTTATATACTATATGAAGCAAACTTGCACAAAAAACGTCTAATTTAAAGTATCATAGTGTTTAGTAATCGTGTGAAATTTAGTTATTTGTCTTAATCTCCTTTGCACACCTCAATACATGGGGTGTTTCTTAAGGCATTGTTTGTAAAAAAAAAAAAATAATAATGAAAAAGAAATGACTCCACATTTTCTTCTCGGTTTGAAGTGAGAAAAAAAAAATCACATTATGCTTATACAGTAAATTTTGGTTTGTTTTCATGTAAAAAAATGAAAATATTTACATTTATAAACTACCCTTTCATAAGAAATTGTGAATAACCTGAAGAAATATTAACAACTTTAAATGTCTGAAGAAAATTAAACACAATTTCAACAATTTTCTGCCTGTTATTGTTTTTGTAGATCTGATGCAGATATGATGCACATGTAGAAATGATAAATTGAGGCATAACAGTGTTAACATTCCACTTATTTTTCCTAAAGAAATTTCTTTTTTTTTTTTATCAGATTATTGTTTTTGTTTGGATAGTTTATACATATTTTCATAATTAAATGTTTTTTTGTTTTGTTTTTTCAAAAAACAAGACAGAAATTTGGAGATGTCATTAGTTATATATTATGTTGCTATTATGTTACTGGTCCAGCCCACTGGAGATCAAGACAGAATAAATGTGGCCCCTGAAAAAAATTAGTTTGAGACCCCTGCCGTAACACATCACTGTGTGATTTCTGAGTGGATAACCTGTCCTGTCCACTGGAAGGCTGGGAAATTGGTACAACTTTATTTACTTCCTATTCTTATATCTTAACAAGTATTCAGAGAATGCCTAATCTCACCACTATTGTGTACCTTTCTATGACAACCTGCTCTTGAATTAGAGCTAATAATGTGGTTTTGACCTTTCTGCTAAATGCAACCTTAACCTTTGGCCTTTATTCTAATGAATCATTGCATCTGATGCGCATTAGCTATATGTACATGACCATGTTATGGTCATGGTTATATCTCAAGTATTCATTGAGTTATAGCATGATATGTCTCTGCGGACACACACACACACACACACACACACACACACTGATTACAATAATAACTAGAAAAGCACTCTGAGAGCGCAGACCTCCACCAAAATAGACCCCCACCCCACCCCACCCCGATCACCCCCAAAATGAAATCAGTTCTCCCTGTTCACATTTCCAACATACCCTGAAAATGTCATCAAAATCCATCCATAGGTTTTCGAGTTATCTTGAACACAGACAAACAGAGACAGATAAACGCTGGCAAAAACATAACCTCCTTTGTGGAGGTAATTAATAACAACAGGAAGTGTTGATTGTTATTATTGTCTTCCATCAAATGATCAATGGTTCCTCTGTGTTCCATCCATTTACCCATAAACACATGGAATATGTTATTAAAATACTTTAAATTGACTGAATTGATCTCCTTAAATTATATTAAATGTGCTATACTAGGTTTTCATAGTTTGACTTGTCCTGTAAGTTTTTGTATGTTGTAAATGTGTGTCTGTATTTCCTGCTGCCTCTTGGTCAGGACCCCCTAGAAACAGAGGTTCCTAATCTCAATGGAACAGTTTGTTCATTCACTAAAGGTTGAATTAAATTTAAGATAATAATAATAATAATAATAATAATAATAATAATAATAATAATAATAATAATAATAATAATAATAATAATAAAAAGATGAATATAGGTATGTATATGAAATAATACATTTAGATTTGTACACAGGCAATTACATTCAAATAAATGCAATATTCATTATTCATTATTAAATATTCATTAGTGCCAATAAAAGGCAGAATTCCATTCACATACCAGTGCACATGAGTTGCAACCACTGGGGTTTTTTTTGTGTGTTTGTTTAGGGTGTAGTATGTAATAATATGGAAATGTAAATTTTTACATTCTGCCTCTACATAAATGCACCTGAAAACATAATGAATACATACTGGACTTTGTCCCGGCGAGGTATCAAAGACAGCCACAGTTACTATAGAACATCTGTTTTCCCACAAGTCATTATATAACAGACTAATATTATGCATTTCTGAAATTAATTCAGCAGGACTAGCTTTAACAGGAAGCCAAGGTGGGATTCCATCCTTTTACAATGTGTTTTGTGTTTCAAAGGAGCTGATTTGTGAGCAAGAGGAAACATTTCATCTTCATCAGTGCAGTCTCGCAGCAAGTATGAGATTGTGGACCACAAACACCCCTAAATCCAATTCAACGGTTATGAATCTCTCTCTCTGAGACAAATTCAATATGCACCTGGCTATAGATTGAATAATCTAATCAACATATAATATGTTTGAAACAGTCCGTTTGATGTGATTCAATTCTCCCCTGTCTCAGTGCAATACACAATAATATAATACATTGAAATTTGTTTCAGCTGACTTCAAATGTGGTTTTGTCACTATTTGAAAGATATCTCCCTGAACAAATCATTCAAAAAGTCCCAATAAATACAGGTCTGTCATAGACGCCTTTTGTTTAGGAAGAAAGCTGCAATTGGATGTGATACCCCTTGAAACGGTTTTGGAAATAAAACATATAGCGGCAACAGCAAAAGTTAATTTACACACCACACTTAAATCACACTGAGCTGACTTTCACTCACTCCAAAAGCAACATTTAGGAACCAAATTTGCAGAGAAATGTAATTTAAGAAGGGCTAAAACAGTGGTTGCTAAACATTTTTGGCTCATGACCCCATTTTAATATCACAAATCACCCCAGACATTCAGAAAAAATTTATGTTTTTGGCTGAAATCAATTTGTTTTTGATGATATAATAATTTTCTATACTATGTTACAAATAAACATTACCTTTAGATGACATTTAGTCTATATAATGTGTACTGTTATGGACAAAGGCAGGTAGATTACTACACAATTTGAGAATTTTATTTTCCTTGGTCAGGTCATATTTGTATTTACAAGGTCGACAATTAACACTGAACAAACAATAACTCAAGCTATAAATCATGAAACCGAGCACAATGAACATTTGACTCTTCCTCACTTTCACTGTCACAGTTAGGTATTGTAATTGTCTCTTTCAACTCACTATATACATTTTATTTGTATTTTTTAATCAATTACTAGACATTTCAGATGACCCCATTTGAATTCCAGGCGACCCCACATAGGGTCCCGACCCCAAGGTTGACAAACACAGGGCTACAATGAGACAGTTACATGAAATTGACACCTTTTATGAATAGAGATCTCCTGTGTCTTTGTTGTCGTAGCTGTTCTCAATGGGATGACACCCCATATAAATGACATCACAGGACCAATGATTTAACAAATACTAAAAGATGGCAAACGAAATTCAAATTTTCCCAGTGAAATTAATCTGAAACCATATCAGATACAGTATATCACACATGGGATACTGTCATAGGACTAAGTGCTTTATGTATCAGACACTAAAAAAAACAACCACTCACCTACTGTAATTCCTACATTCATGTCTCCACTATTATCACTAGTTACACTTCTTACTGAAACTCGTCTGGGACTGTACGTGTTTCATTTAATTATCTATTTAAAAAAAAAAAAGTATCATTCAGTGAGAGTGTTTCTTGAAACCTTGTGGTCTCCGCTGTCTCACCTGCAGACTGTGGTGCTTCTAAAAGTGACTGTCGCTGTTGCTCAGTGTGATACTTCACTGTGTTTCCAAAGAGTCTCCAGAGTGAATAGATCATAATCACATCACCTGCTGCTGTCTGCTGTCTATCAAAATGAGAGAAGGTTAATACAAATGTCGTAAAAAAAAGAATAACTCCTACTGTGGGATAAAAATGTAAAATAACCAAGTATTTATTCACCTATAATCCCTCTATGTTATGGCTCATTTTAAATATCCACAAAGACCTGCAACCATTACATATATTTATAACTGACTTAATTTTTTTTTTTTTTTTTTTTCCCACCGTGCATAATTCAATTATGAACAGGTAATTAAATAATTTTTAGACACTTGTTAATGTTGCAGAGTAATGTATTCTATCTCACATCTGTCTCCAGAGGATTAAGGAATGGTTTCATACCTGCTGCTGCCCTGCAGGCTTAATGTCACCTTCATCTGCAACATAATTATGTGAGCTTCAACAGCGCTCACATAACATCACAGTTACATGTATATTATGACATATGTATACACAGTCTTTCTCTATGCATCTGACTTGTCCTAGCCTAATGAGGCAACTATATATGGGACACTTTAATATAGATTAATTGTACATAAGGAGAATGAAGGCTTAGATTAATTTATTTATTGCGCTTTTGACATTGCACCAAAATGCTGCTTCCTATTTCTATACATTGCTAATTTGTCGTTGGTAAAGCCGTCCTCCATTCACAGTCAAGGCCAAAGCCAAGTGATATATGAGAGTTTATACTAATGTGTCCTAATGGGGCCTGCCCACATCCTATTTTCTAGTTAACATTCCACTGGGTGTTGTCTATAGTGTAGCATAAGAGAAATGATTTTAATTAGTGTGAAGTAAAATGTATGTCAGGGGCTTGGCTTAAATCAACTGTGTTTTTTTTTTTACAGAGATAAATACTGTAGATAGATAGATAGATAGATAGATAGATAGATAGATAGATAGATAGATAGATAGATAGATAGATAGATAGATAGATAGATAGATAGATAGATAGATAGATAGATAGATAGATAGATAGATAGATAGATAGATAGATAGATAGATAGACAGATAGATAAATTAAAAACAAATTAAAAACAAAAACACACACATCTACACCAACAACAAAAAATAACTCAGACTATTTGAACTATTTTAATACGGTAATAGCTTCAAAATGTCCAATTCATGAAGACATCTAATCACTACTAAATTGTGGTCTCTTGGTAATTCCATTCATGCAATCCATCTTATCATTCACCTTAGCCTCCTCTGGCTGAAATGAAGACGATGATCATCATCAGATTAAGGGATAGGTACTGTAGGTGAGCAGCTCAGCTGATTAGATAATAAAGTAAGTTAATAAAGCTGAAGTAATGAAATGACTATTTCTTAAATGAAAGATAGAACCATTGCAGTTACCATTAAAACATATAATAGCTGTTAACTATCTTTGAGAATAGTCATAGTTTCTCAGGGTGGTGTTTTATACTCATGATGATCCTTTTTTACTGCAATGTAATGTTTTTTAGTGATTCATAATTCACAGTTTCTCTAGTCGTGGGAAGAAGTCAAATACAAAATCATCCTTAACACACATATTGGTGATGGTACACAGTGTGTCACATGTTGTTTCAGATGTTCAGTGTTAAAACTATTCAAATGAAAGAGTATGATAAGCTTCCTGATAGAATAAAAAGAGCAGGGTTATATCAGCAACACTAAACAGTGTTACCTTTTGTTTCTGTATTTCTTTCTTTATAGTATTATCAGTGTAAGAAGCCTTTACTGACTATTCTATACTGCTTTTCCCAGCACATCAAAGAGCACACTATAGCATGGTGTTGAATTCACTATCCTGCCATCACTCTATGATCACCTCAGTGTTATATCATCTGCAACTCCATCGCTGTGAGTCCAGTGATTAGAACATTTCTTCCAGCTTTAAGGTGAGCTCGTAGCCTCACAACACAACTGGAGTTTTCCTGACCCCACATAGTATTTTCTACTATCTACTGTTACTTCAACTTGAAAGCACTTATGGAATGAATGTGACTGTGGAAACTGACAAAGCGCTTGTTTGTGAAATGTTATGTTATATCAGTTTAATGTGGAGAATTATGCAGTGTGTGCCAAGAATGGTGCTGTGCAACTGTATATGTTTATGGTAGTACATAGGTGGATGGTAAAAAAAAAATAAAAAAAAATTAAGATTTATTTTATGTTTGAGTGATGCTGGATAGCAAAAACAACACCATAATGGACAAAACCTTTGAGACTGTAGCAGAAGAATACAATAATAGAAATTGAGATTCAAACACAATTAAGAAGAAGTGGTACCAGGCACAACAAACCCCACCCCTTCAGTTCATTTAAATCAGGCCTGAAAACATTATTGTTTACTGGAGCTTTTACTTAGATTCTCATTTGATTTGAAATGTTTTTATGTCTCTATTTTAATTGTCTTTTCATGCATCTTAATCATTTTAATTTTTTTATATGTTTTATGTAAAGCATCTTGAATTGTCCTGTACATGAAATGTGCTATACAAATAAATTTGCCTTGCTTTGTACATAGAGTAGTGTAGCTTAATTTTGCATTGATCCAGCTGATGTCAACATGTTTATACATGTGGTGATATCTATATATGTGCCAAGTTTGAAGTAAATGGAATGTTTTTAAATGGGAGTGTGTGTGTGTGCGTGTGTGTGTGTGTTTTATTATTTTTTTAGTTTACAATTTTTTTTTACTCTTACCTCCTTTTTCCAAAATGCACTGTAGCTATTCTGGGTAACTCTATAAGCCCAATTTGGTATGAATTCAAATAATAATTTTGCTGCTCCAGACTTTTGAAATTGGAATTTCTTTCATTATTTTATTTTATTTTATTTTATTATTTCAACTTTGACGTACTTTTCCCAAAAAAGTGTTTAGAAATTCCTTAAAGGTTTGAACTTTGACTCACTATTCCCAAATTGTAATCAAATCTATTGTGGGTCACTGGAAATTTGTCAATCCAAAAACAAAACTCCTTGTCTCTCTTTCATGAGGTGCGTAAGAACAGCTAGTGGTAAAAGTACAATTCAACTCATACAACAGCATAATTCGAAAATGTATAAATAATACATCTATGATGTGAATTTGCAGCGGTGTTTTGAATAAAATGACGCACAACCAAAAAAAAAAAACACCTGTTAATTTGCATTTTCTGCAATCTCCTGAAGTTGCAACATAAAACCAGGACTAAACTTTGACTACATTTGACTGATTGTACGTTTACTTAATGCAATCACTGCACTCATCGATTTTCTTCTACCGCAACATTTCACTTTTTCAACATTCCCCTGATTTCCAGCCTGACTACATTAAAGCATGTAAATTATTCAATCATGGTTTTTCCTCTAAATTATACTAAAATATCATGTTCAATCATCTGCCAAAGCTGATAAATCAATTATGCTTCTTATATGAAAAATAAATGTGAAGATGGAATATTTATGTTTAAAATCAAACCTTGTAATTATGTTGATTTATTTGTAGAGCATTATTTGCATAGTGATGTAAATTGTAATGTGCATGGAAATGACAATCCTAAAAAAAGGAGGAAAAATGTGTACTTTTTATATTATCCAATTACTTATAAAATCAGGTGTTCTGTTAGTGGAAATATCTCTACATTTAATTAGAATATCTAAAAAAATAACAATAATATTTATTATTATTATATTGCTTATATCATAACCACTGCCTATGCTATTTTTTTTTATCTAAGAGGTTATTTTGTATAGTTTTGACAAAAATGACGAAGATCAACATCGTGTTATATTTATTATTATTATTATTATTATTATTATTATTATTATTATTATTATTATTATTATTATTATTATTATTATTATTATTATTATTATTATTATTATTATTATTAATAATAATAATAATAATAATAATAATAATAATAATAATAATAATAATAATAATAATAATAATAATAATAATAATAATAATAATAATAATAATAATAATAATAATATTCTTCTGTAAATATTCCAAACAGCTAAATGTTTTACAGTTTGGTGTATCTTAATAAGGATTTCATTTCTGATTTCATAGTTTCTCTTTGCGGAGTCATTTTCTTTTAGGATTTTTTTTTAGGAAAAATGACATTTTCCATGATCGCAACGTTTCATTTACACTTCCTAGTCAGAGAAATCGAGCCATTTTTTTCTAGACACACACACACACACACACACACACACACACACACACACACACACACACACACACACACACACACACACATTCACTCACACACACTGTAGTTGGCAAAATAATTTGGGTCAACCTCAGAAGAAGAAGATCGGTCTCCATGGCAACAGAAAACATTTATGTGAGTCAAAGCCAAATAATGAGGTGACCAATTTCAGAGCATATAAATATGAAAGGTTTTCTAATTAACAATTTGGATTGCACATCCAGTAGTAATATTTTCATTCAGAGTTATCTAATAGAGCCATGCTGACAATCCCCTTTCAACCTTCCAGATTCAGGTAAGAAAATTCAACAAACAAATATAACCATGTATGAATTCCCTATTCCCTATAACACTATCAATGGGTAGCATTTAAAATACTTTGCCTGGGGACATTTAAGAAAAGCCAGGAAGACAAACTGTCAATTACTGGAGTCAAAAGCTGATATTTTTGAGACAACACATTACGTGGGACCATGGAGGTCCTCTCCAGGCTTATATATGAGCAGTAACGCCCACTGCTCTCATGTTATTAGATGAGTAACCCTTGGCACAAAGTATTAAGTGGATATTAATTTCCCCCAGGGCACTTATTACAGACCTGAGCATTAATGATCCAATTCCCCATCTCTTGATCCTCAAGGAATTGTCAACTGCTTTTTGACGAGATTCAAGCGACTGAAATATAAATACAGTCGTGCCTAAAATGTGTGCACATACGTAAGAACATGCATAGACAAATAATGTACAACTGTATACTATTTAAAAAAGGCATAAATAGGAAATTTAATCTATTGAATTGGTTTATCTGGTGGTTTTACAAAGTCATATGATGAATATGACTAAATGTAGGGGGCTTTTTTTGTGTGTTGGATAGTAACAGAATTCACTCTACATACAGTACTGACTGTACATTCATTTACAGTTACACTTACAGTTTGAATACAATCAAATATAATACAATAGAATTGCAAATGGCTTTGGAAATGTTTTTATTCCATCTGTTATCAGGCTTTTAAATGACAGTGATAGTGCTAATATGTAGGGTTAGGGTATACTGCGTGTTTTTGTATTTTTTATATACATGTGTGATCTTTTTCTCTGTTTTTAAAATGTATTTATGTATCTAATGATCCTGTTGTACTTTTTTTTATTATTTTTATTTTATTTATTTATTATTATTTTTTGCTGGGATTTTTTAGTTGTTTGAATACTGACAGATCCTAGCCAAAGTGTGGAATGTGTGTTTTTTTATGCTGCTGTGACCAATTGTCTGCAAACCATATTGCCCATAGGGGATAAATAAAGACATCTGAATCTGAATAGAATAAAATCTCATCGTCAACTGCAACAACTTCAATTCAAAAAATAAGAATAAAATCAAAAATACTGTCCAAACCCAATGGTGATAACTATTAGAAGGAATTGATTACTTAGACATATGACATTTCTGTGTTACACACTGTATATTTTTTCAGCTTGTGTACTTTTTTTGTCGACTATTTCACATTTTTCCATCAAGACCTGCATTCAGATGAACATATAATGTGATAGGTAGATTTTGTTTGGTTGCTTCTGAGTGATGTCAGACTGTTAATATATAAGTATTTGCCTCTGTGCAGTGAAGCTGTGTATTTGTTTTATACATTTAATTTGAAAGGTAACACTAGAGAGGACATATATATATATATATATATATATATATATATATATATATATATATATATATATATATATATATATATATATATATATATATATATATTTTTTTTTTTTTTTTTATTTTTTATTTTTTTTTTTTTGATTAATTTATATAATCAAATAAATGATTCTCTTTTTTTCAAAAATACTGTACAGCATACACAATACAAATGCAAGCTGCATGTTCAAGTAAACAGGATATTTTCATTATTGTGATTAATGTAGCATATTTTTCATACATGTAATGCTGAGAGTAGATCCTGAGAGCAGATAACATTTCTCTTTTCTTTTATAATTTTTAATTTAGATGTTTAATTATATGCCAAAAAATAGCACTTCAGATACTAAAGGCCAGATTGCTTTTCTGGGTTAAAGAAAGAAAGAAAGAAAGAAAAAAAACAGGTGCAAATGTGTCAAAATATTGAATGAAATTCACAAGTCACATGCAAATTGTGCTGCCAAGCAGATAGCACAAACATTGCACCTGGTGGAACTTGTCATACTTTCGGCACAAAATCAGCCCCTTTCTATGCAAATAGGCCTCGGTACAAAAACTGTTTAATTGACAAAAGACCAGTGGAAATTACACCACACATTTTACTGGTGCTGAAAGGTGGTGTTAATTGCATACACTCTTGTCTCTTGCTCACGTTTTGCTCTGAATATCCTCATAGGTCCTACTCTACAGAAGTGTGTAGCTTACATCATATTATATTAATGTGTAATAACATTAGTTGCACAATCTTGGGCCAAATATTGAGGGGATCAGATCAGGGGCAGAGGGCTTTATTACATATTTATATATCCTTATTATCCCACAGTCCTGGAGTTGCACAACACACAACATTGTTTGTTCTTGTTCAGTGACACAAAATATTATTTAAAGAATGAGAAATTAACAACACATTTTAAACTTACCTAAATTATATTAAGAACTCGAGCATATTTTAACAGATACGTGTTAAAGACATGAACTAATATAGAGGCATGGACATAGTTCTGATTGCATTCTACATTTTTGCTCGTTAAAAAATCTGCAGTTCTTTGTCATTTTCATTATGGATCCATCTGGGTTGAAACGTCTGACACTACAAATCTGTGCTGTAAAACAAATGTAAATTGAATTCAGGTGCGAAGCTTTACAGACACATCCTTATCATTAGCAGAAATACCTTTGTGTGCAGATAAAAACCAAAAAAAAGAGCAAATTACTGGTGCAATTTCCTCCATAGTTAGTGAATGGAATCTGGTCCCATATGAAAACAAAATGCTAAAAGAAAACCTGCCACAATAGTCAAATTCTGCTGCATCCAAGTTAACAGAATGCAAACACACAGTCATTTGGTTCTTAATGGTAAAGTATGTAAAAATGTTTTCATGTTAATGAACATAAGCTATCAAACTCAACCCATCTTCTGTGTTTGGGAAATGAAGAGTAGAGCGCGGATCAAAGGCGGGAAATAGACTCAATGAAGAGGAAACAGGCCTTGAAATAGGAAAAATTAAACATTGTGTTTTTATTGTTTTCATATCAATTTCACTCTACAGCACATAAAGTCACCCAGGAGCGCTGCTACCAATTATGAGGCCCATGAAAACATAATCATTGTTGACCCAACAGAAATGGACTGTGGGTGTGAGGACGTATGTGGTGGTGCAGTCCATAAAAAAACACCACTTATGATACTGGGAAACATGTACGTCAACTTTTGCCTCCCACCTCTCTTAAATACTATTATATACTATTAGGACGGAATTCAATTTTACAGGGGGGTGTAGAGTAAGGTTGTTAGTTTTTTTTTTTTTTTTTTACATGACCTCTGTAAAATAAATGTCCAATTTACTTAGGACAAGAAATCTCCATAATATTTCAATTCAATTCAATTTATTTCGAATATGTAACAAATAAAAACAACCATGCTCAAAAAACATTAAAAAAAACACTCTGTATGAACATGTTTATCCCTGTGCACATCCTATGTCACTTCCGTTTTGTACTTCCAACTGTTTCAACACCTTTGTCTTGGTCATTGTCCAGGGTCTCTGTTTGATCGGAAGATAATTGTGCTTGGATACAAAACATAGGGCTTCACATTAAATATGTACGTATCTTTACCAAGGGCCGCATCCATACAGGATTAATATTACTGAGGGTCATTTCACCAGACTGTTTTACAGAAGGTAAAATCATCTGTAAATTCCACAGACATAATTATTGTTTAGACGAGAGGAAATATGTGGAGTAAAGTTGGTTTATTACATGACCTCTGTAAAATAAATGTCCAATTGGTATGGGACAAGAAATCTCCATAATATTTTTGCGGCATGGGAGGAGCACTGTGCACATCCTATGTCACTTCTGTTTTTTTAAATAATAGAGTATATATTACTTAAAATGGGCAGTTTTATGGTGTTTTCGACGTCTTTGTCTTGGTCATTGGCTAGCATTAGAAGATAATTATGCTTGGATGCACAACAGAGGGCTTCAGCAAACACCTCCATGCTTGAAAATTACATCATACGAGATGTGATAAAATATTAAAGACATGTTTACTGAAGGACATATTTGAACAGGTGTAATATTACCGAGGGCAAATTCTCCAGACCATTTTTACAGAAGGTAACATTTGTTGTAAATTTCACAGACCTTCAGAGAGGACTGATAATGAGTACTTTACCTTATGTACTCCATAAAACTACTCATAGTACTTTATACAGTTGGTCTTACATGGAATTCTAACCTATAGTATACCCACTGGACCCTCTCCATTACTCTATGAGCCCCCCCAAAAAATATTGTGCCCCAGGAATTTACCATGTTTATTGGCACTACAAAACTCATCTACATCATTGCAATGATGATCTTAAGGGAAATCTAACAAACTGGAATGGAGAATGGTGTGATGCAAAGTGAAAATCAGTGAGTGGTGAAATATTGGGTATGAATCTGTCTGTGCTACTGTGAGTAACTGCAATAGTTATTATTATATGTTATTACAGGGTGTCCCATAAGTCTCCATACATAGGAAAAATAAACATTTCTTGACATAAACCATTTGTATTTATATAATGTGCTCTACATGACTGCCATTTTGTCGAGATGATTTCAATTCATTTATTCAAATGCATTCTTTGTTTTATCTAAAATATGAAGAAATACATATTAGAATGATATATGTATGGAATGTATGGAGACTTATGGGACACCCTGTATTGTAACTGTGCATTATAAATATATTTATTGTTTTGTCAGGTACTACAGGTGGAAGCTAGCTATTTAGCTGTAATCTGGTACAGTCATGTATGTTTCATGTAATTGTCCTATGTGTGCTGCTTTTATGATTTTTTTGTACTATTTTAAAATGTCTTTAAGTGTCTACTGTGTACTACTTTTATGATTATTTTTTTTTGTTGTTGTTCACTAATGTAAAGCGTCTTTGACTGTCCAGAAAAGTGCTATACAAATACAATGTATTATTATTAGTAGTAGTACTTTTCTGTGTCTATTCTCTGTACATTGTCCCTTAAATAAAGGAAAAAAAAACAAACAAACCCACATTTCTCCTTTTTTATCTTTCTTCTCCATCTTGCTCCGAATGCAACAGGACAGCGCTGTATTTCCCCTCTCAGACAGAACTACAGTCCCTGTATGAGCAGTCAAGTGAAAAGAGCAGCTTCTCACACTCTGTGATATTGGAGACTTGGATGGCTGGAGATACAAACACACTGCCAAAGGTCAATAACTAGAAATGCACTAAAAATGGCAACACAAGAAGAAAATGCAGGTAGAAAGCATCTTCTTCTATTTCTTCTTCACTTTAAGTGCTAGTAGAACTAAAGGGATATTTATCTGCGCAATTATAATGATAACAACAAAAATAACACATAAGAGTTTCATTTCACAGCTGATATCTATATCCATTTGACATGTTTTCTTGATACTTCAGTTCTTATATTAGTATCTATGGTATTGTACTGACAAATATAGCGCTTGTATTGTCATTCCATATTTCCTTTTATGTCTCTTTTAGCCACATGGTACTTACAGGAGGGGCTATTGTCCAATAGCCGGAGGATTGGAGGTTCGAATCCCACTCTATCTTACTCATGTGCTTTTGTGTCCTCCTTGCTTCCAGTGCTGCTACTCACACTGGTGTAGAAATGTTTGGTGGTGGCCCTAGGGGCAGCTGAGTCTACGTGTGTAGTTTACCAACACCAGAGTGACAATGTGTGAGTGGTTAAATGATGTGTGCACTTTGAGTACGCATACACAGAAAATCACTATATAAAATGAATCCATTATTATTATTATTATTATTATTATTATTATAGCAGTTAGTATTTGCTTGCATAACCATTGTTTTGGATTGTTATTTTTATTTTTTTTCCATGACTGTACATATACCACCAAGAACTGACAAAGGCTATTGCCTGCTAAAAAAAAAAAAAAACACCTTCCATTAAACTCTGTATGAATGACTTATTGAAGCTATTGACATTATCAGGCATATCTTAAGTACGGCCGATATATCAATGCTGTTTAGTCAGTTGTCGCTTTCTGTATTTCAGGCAACAAGCAAAGCTGATTTGGATGCAAGTGACTAGGTGGATTGTCAGCACATGCCCTGCACTGGTGAGGCATAGTCTGAGTCATTAACACTCAACAAGCAATGTGCAGCCCCAGGGCACCCTGCTTTCTGACAGTAATGCATTCTAATCTTGTCAGCCCATTAAGAGCTTCAGTTACATTACAGATAACAGGACCAGAATCAAACACTGCTGTCTGTCAACATCTCAGATCAATCAGGAGCTAAAACTCTGTGGGGCAGCCATGCATGCTATTCTTCTCAGACCAATCACCATAAATCTAAGAGCACCATTGGGTACCAGAACAAATCTCCCCTTCATTCATGCTAAAAAACCAGAGTGGCCTATTTGTGGTCCAAAACATAAGACGTGACTCTTCAGTGAGTTAAATTAATGTCTCTCTTGTATGTATCCACTCACTTTCAGGTCAGAAGCATGCTGGTCTGTATATTTTATTCAGGCTGGAGTGTGTTAGTGATGCTCGAGACAGCACGTTAGGGTAGAGAGAAGAGTTCAGGAGGGTTTTTACTTTGAGGCTTTGCTTCTACATTATTCAGCAAATCTCATGGCTGATAGTCTGGCATGTAAGGCCCCTTCACCATTTCTCCAACATTATTTCTCCGCTGTTAATATGCAAGTAAGTTCAGAACTAATTAAAAAGTGAATGAACCAGCTATAAGAAGGTAATGATTACTTCGTTTAAAAATCAGCACTCTCAATCAACATTAAGGGACCTGTGGTTGGAATAAAGTGTTTGGGGTTTTTTTTGTTTTCAACACTTCTAATTTTAATCTTAATTTTTTTTTTTTTTCGGGAAAATCATCTGATCACAGGATCTGTGCATGGTGACAGATATGTGAAACAAAACAACACAAAAGATGACAAGAAGAGAGAAACACACATCAGGTGTTTTCCACTGTATTTGCACAGTGAGATCTAAGTGAAGTATTAAAGTTATTCAGGCAAATTTGCAGATTTTCTGTTTCCATCACTCAACATTTCCAGTCATTCATGGTATGCCATTAAGTGGATTCATTATTCATAAGAAGATTATTACTTTGCTGATTCACTTCCTATAATTGACCTGATATTTTTCCCTACAATCCACAGATACAGGAAGTGCACGAGAGAGAGAGAGAGAGAGAGAGAGAGAGAGAGAGAGAGAGAGAGACAGGGGGGGGGCATCATAAATATTGTAATGGATGTCATCACCATAGACATGGCTCAGAAAACAAAGATGTCAGATAGTGACCACAGGATGAGTAGTATCAAATAAATCCAGTGATCGTTTACTCACAAATATGCGAGTGTACACCAGACTAGAACTTGTAACAATTTAAAGCTATTTTTACTCATACACATCATTGAGCACATCAACAAATAGTCCATGCATGCAAATATACAACCCTGTCTTTTATAAATTATGCTAATTATACTAGTAAGTATTGAATGATGTTCCTGGAAACATCATTACTGACTGAATGAAGTGTTACATTTTAGTTGATAAGTTAAATTACGCTTTAATCACAACTAGCAGATAGTGTAGATTGTGGACTGATTATTCTGTTTGCAGGAAACCAACAAAATGTCTGCAAGCAATGATATTTTAATGCTTACAAATGACATGTATTTATTACATTTAGCTATTATACTAATAGAAAATATGATCTGCTTTTATCAAAAGAAGAAAAGGAAAAAATATGTATACAAGTTGCAGCTTCTATTTGAGCCTAGCAAAACCACCAGCTGCTTGTGATTCAGTGTGGTAAAGCAACACCAAGCATGAATAATTTGAGACAAAAGTCTGTGTTATACATGACTGACAGTTCTCTCCTCTGAGACATCAGCATGGCCATTTCCCCACATCTGACTGGACAAACACAACACTCACCGGTTTGTGCTTGTTTCTGATTTTCAATTCAGAAAAAAAAGGATATATTTTGAAATTGTGGATATGTCATTTTTTTTTTTCCCCCAAACGTATACTAAGAAGAACAATTTTACAAATATAGTGTGTGTCAGCAAATGAACTAAAAGTCTGTGATAGTTTGAATCATTGTGGGCTGTCAAACTTATTTCATTTCAGGGGCCACATTAAACCAATTTTGATCTGAATTGGGCCGAACCACTAAAATAATAACATAATATATAAATAATGTCAACTCCAAATTTTCCTCTGTTTTGGAGCAAAAAAAATGGTTAAATCGTGTGATGGAAATGTTCATATCATTATCCTTTAAATCAATGTGAATAACATGAATAAACTAACACTTCTTCAGAAAATTAAATGCAATTTTAACAAAATAATGTCTCAGTTTATCATTTACACATCAATTACAATGTACAGATTATTTATTAGTGGATCTACAAATACACAAAACATTTTATAACAGGCAGAACATTGTTAAACTTTTCAAAATGTTCATATTTGTTCAGGTTATTCCTGTTTATTTTTTTTGTGAAATTATAGTTTGTTTTATTGTAAAAACAGTAAAATGACATGAAAATATTTAAATTAACACAAAGCAAAAGGTGGAGTTGTGAGTATTTATAGATAATTATTATGATAGTATTTTACTGATCTGACCATTTTGATCTGTATGTGGAACCTGAAATTCAATTATCAGTATATTCACTGTCATCATTGTCAGTTAGCATGGTTGACACCCCTGGTCTAAAAGCTCCAGTCATGTATGGAGCAGGTTGGTTAACTGCTATATTTGGTTGGTTTTGTTTTGCTGATTGTTTTTAATCTCTGGAGTTAATGTGCAACAATTTCACAGATTCATCATCAGTGAGGGAGAAATAAATAGCATATGAGAGTAAGGTATGTCCAGTTACTTTTCATGTAAAATCAGCACAAATAAAAAAAAAAATATTTATCAATTAGTCTGTGCAAGACATTTGTTTGTTGTGAGTTATCACCTATAATATAATAAAAATATATTAAAGAAGTTTCACCAGTCTGTTCCACATGTATAGAAGGTGACATGAACAACAATACACAGGCAAAATATGTTTTTTTTATGTGAAAAGGAGAACAATTACACAAACCAAGAGGTGACAAAAGGTAATGTCTCTGTAGAGTAAATACCTCTGACTGCTGTTTGTCTATTTAAAAATGTCATCGGCTGTGGGACTCCCCAGGATATTGGGAAAAAGCTTCCCTACAATGGTCTTCCCTATTTATTGGCAAGGCTGGGACAGAGATAGCCCTGTTTTTGTATACTTGTAGTCACCAAGAGAGCGGGAGTGCAGAGGTCTTTATCCTGAACTAAACCTAAGTGGTGATGTTAGTTGTCGACCACTCTGGGGAGGATACTGGTGCTGAGCAGATAAGAGCCTCTCACCGCAGTTCAAGAGAGAAGTCAGAAAGTGTACAGCTAGATGTGAAAATGACTCAGGACACCAGTCACTGATATCAGTTTGTGTTCTAGCTGTCAAATATAGATACTGGGGTGACATTTAAATAAAGTAACATACATATTCTGTTGTCCTCAGGTCAAAATGACCCACCGCTGTGTCAAAAACGAAACAAACAAAAATCCACTAAGCAATATTTTTTTTACCTTAAATTTGCTTAATTTTCCTAGATAAACTCCAACATTACAAAAAAAGTGAATTGTTGCTTTTTTGCACATTTCTATATAAGCTGTACAAAAAAATGTACAATGATTGTTTTTGGGTCAAAATGACCCGACAGTCAACTTGAGTTAAAATGAGTAACTTTTACACCACAGAATGTGAGAATATTTTTATATTTTGTCTCATATCACCTAGTGACAGACATATTATTATTATTATTATTATTTATTATTGGTATTGTTATTATTCTTATTGTTATTATTTTTATTATTATCATAATTTTTTGTACTATGCACTATATTGCTATAAGATGAATTTAGGTTATTGGGGAAGTGAAGAAGGGGTAGGATTAAATAAGTTTATGCTTCATCCTACTCCTTTTCGGACATGTCATTGTTATTATTATTATTGTTGTATTGATTATTGTTGCACTTTGCACATGTTCGAAATAAATCATTCAAATCAAAATCAAAAAATCAAATCAAACAACATAAGACAGGTGGTCTACACTGGCTTTGATCTGACCCAAATGTAAAAATATTAACCCTTTGTGGATTCCCAGAGGGTATAAAGGTGCTGCAAATGACAGTAACCCCAAACCCCAAGTGGTGTCTTGAATAAATGCAGTTTTTTTTTCTGCAGATGAACAGTGAAATCTCAAGTATTCACACAATTTGTGGTGAATTACAAGTTGTTTCTTCAAGCAAAATAAGATTTGGTGTTTCAAATTCAATTAAGCTGCTTATTTTGGGGGTTTAGTGAAGACGAGCCATTTTGACCCGGAGGACACGGCGTGTATACAGAATATAAGGACAAGAGGAAGGTTAAACAGGTCCAACTGAATACATTGCAGGCAAGAATAATCTGATCTTTACACAGATGCACTTAAACACGCCACAAAGCTTATCTGTTTCACTTTGACCTCATTTATACCTGGTTTTAAATGTGATCTGTAACAGATATGGTACCAAATCATGAAAAAAAATTAAAGCTGTGCAAAGAGTAAATGTGCTGTGATTGTATTCCAATCTGACCTTGATGTTTACCAACTGACAATTAAAAAATCGAAAGGTGTCTTATAAACCTAAAGATAATAATACAGTCATAAATACAAAGTGAAAGGTTAAGAACAACTTTTCTTTGTTGGAGCTGCATGGAATATTATCTGACAGCAACATTAATGATAAACAGGCAACTACAGCAGCAGTTTGAACTTCAAATGATAAAGATGAATATCCAAATGCTAATGTTAAAGGTGCTTTGATTAGTACCATATGATGTTGTGAAAAAAACATCTATAATTCGCAACCACTTGAAATCACTGAGATGGAGCTGTCGCATAGGATGACAGAAATCAGATCAATATATTAACCTATAAAGACCCAGTACTGCTGTTGTGTCAGTTCCCACATGAGTTCTCTAAATTTAACCATTCGTACATGATTTATCACCATTTATTATACTTTAATCCTTTGTATTTTGATGTTTTTTCCTGTATTTTTCATTTATTTAATTTACTAATCATGTACATGTGTATAAAATGGATAATTATTATATCAAAAAGAAAAAAAACTGAAGAAAAAAAAAAAACTTTTTCAGCAAAATTCCTCATTAATTGATCTAACTCCATGGGTGTTACTGGTGAATCCAAGTTGTAGAAGAAGACAGTGTTTCCACGTTCACATATTCAATCTCTGAATGGCCGAATAGGTCATATCTGATGATCATGAAAAGGTGACAAACTACATTTCACAGCAGTTATTTACATGTATTAATAGGATTAGGGGATCAGAAGTTATGAAACATATTAAATGGGTAGATCATTTTGATCACAATTGGCTAGATGGGTATTTATGGATTAAAAATACCTGATATAACACAACCTGTTAGTTTTAGTTCCAGGTATTATTCAGGTAACACATAGGGATACAGATTACCTTTTTAGTACCAGACTTAAATGGCTTCTTAGATCCTTACCAACTCACAAATGATGCTGATCTTGTGTGACTGTAAGTGTGAGTGTAATACACACATCTGCATAAAACAGGACTGGCTCAAATCCAGCAAAGACATAATTAATATGAGTTGCTATGATACTTCATCTGCATACCTTCAGGAGGATGCTTGATGATGTTATAACAAACGTTATAATTATGCCATTATGGAGCAGGAAAGCTGATTCTATATTCAATGTAACCCCCAGGCTCATGTTGTATGTAGAGTGGATAAATCCCATCTCAAGGTAAAAGTGCCAACTTCACAGTAGATATTGTATGTAGCTCATTAGATGACACTTCTCAGGGGACCCACATGGGATAAGATCCACACTGGCACTTTTCTTACCGCAGGCATGTCACCAGAGAGGGAGAGACAACAGGGATCACAGGAAACAAACAAAGCAGCCAATCAGGAAGCTCTCTAAACTGCGATACATGTTCAATCATTCAAGTTAGATGTTTTTTTTCTTCACCTTCTGATGAATATCATTAGTAAGAAAATCAAAAGGGAGATAGACAAGGCTCAAATAGAACCTGAGTAAAGCAACACAATATGCAGTATACGGCAAATGTGCTCCAGAAAATAAATCATTGAACATTTATGAAATATAAATGCTAAAACTGCGTATGCTATCTGCTGCGTGCACCTTATCACTTATGCAGTACTTTAAGGAATAAGGCTACTTCATTTTTTTCTGTATTTCACGATTAGCATATTGATTTAAGTTGCAAATCCATCAAGGGTCCAGGCTACACATCATAACCTTTGTCACAATAATGAATTAAAGCCATTCCTGACCCCTACATTTTTAATGGGCAATCGATCAAAGTAAATCGACAGTGTATATAAATGAAAATGTAAAGCACTGAATTAGAGAGTATTGAGAGCATGCCCAGATAGTCCGAGCTGTAAATTATGTAGACATGGTGCTTAATGGTAGATGTGGCTCCCAGGGTCACTCTTTATTAAGATTTGGCTCTCATAAATCCATCCCATACGGAGTGCTCATTGTCACCATTTGCCAGTGGACTGCAATTCAATAGGATGTCAGTAGCGATGTGCAGTCGGAAAGTGGGCCTTTGAAAATGGAAAAAAAAAAAAAAAAAAAAAAAAAAAAAAGGACGTGAGCAGAGCCCCACAAAGCTCTAAAATAACTAGGAGGCAGAACTGTCAGGAGCATAGCTTAAAGAAAAAATGAAGTAAAAGGAACACATCGGGAAATGTCAAAACTCCCTAGTGGGATCCAGCAACACTTCCGAAGAGATGTGGGTCACAGTGTTCGTGTCACAGAGCAGTACACTTATGGACAATGTGGGAAATCTGTTTAATGTCTCTCTTAAACAGACAAAAATAGATGCTACTGTATCTATTTGCATGAGTGCTTTGCTGGGGAAAAAAAAAAAAAAAAAAAGAAAGAAAAAAAAGGTGCCAAAATGATTCAGGGTCATGGAAAGACTGTTAGACTAAACTGATAATAAAAATGTTGGATTATTCTTATGTGGTAATTGATTAAAGTAAAAATATGCCATGCAGTGTGGGAAGAAATGCAAATGATTAAAGACTGAACACAACATTAAGTGGAGCTAAGAGACAGAACTCTCACTGAATATTAATGGCAACTTACAACAAGAGCCTGGTCTTCGAATGACAGTTTAAACACCTAAGAAGAAGAATATTTTCGGTCCAAAGGGCCCAGTTTACGAGCTGTGTCTGTTTTATTGCAGTTCTTTCTGAGAATGCTGATGGTTGGTCTTGAATTTATTGAGTCAGGACTGACCTCCCGATACTCAGCCGAGGTTTTATGGGTCACCAATATGGGTCGAGGGTCATGAATTACTACCAAACAAGCCTACGTCAATGCCTTGTTATCCATTTAGAGCCAGAAAAAAAAGACACTTCAATGCCTCCGATACCTGAAATATCTGTTTATATCATCCTTTAAAAAAAAAAAAACTTCCAATGGCCAAATACTAGTAGTAGGATGATGACACTTAGTAAAAAAAAATAATACGGTGCTTCACCTCTGACTTATATTTCTCCCATAAGATTAAATTAATATTGTTTTATTGCTTTTTTTGATTTCAATCAACCTTTGCAGATCCCATGAGTTTTAAGGTCATAGCTGCTGAAAACCAAAAAATAATCAGCTTTTATTCCACTTTAAATGGCAGAGCTGCAAGGAGAAAAAAAATAAAAATAAAATAAACCTTGTCCACTAGATCTCCATTTAGGTCAAGTTAGTAGTGAAAACTCCTGTATCACAAGTTAGCTTTGCAGAAAATGTAATAAAAAAATTTAAAAAAAAAACAGAAAACATGATGATGTTGGTGGAACTTGAAGCTTGAAAAGGAATCTTTAGGAAATGAAGGTCAAAGGATTATTGAAAGGTTTTTGCTAAAATAGTATGCAGGTGTCTCATGATAAAACATTAAATCCGTCCAATAGTCAATGCATTCATCGCTCTTTTATTGTATCTTCTACTGTATGTGACTCTGCACGGTAAACTTACTGCTGTATCATCCTCTGTCAAAGATCAACATTTCCTGTAATATTTTCACCTGTATTTGCAAGGTCACTTTCAAAGAAGACCACTTGAAATTTGATATAAACAGAGCACGGTACTTGACTTGACTTTTTTCATTCATGGCTGATAACTTGTGAAAATGTTGCATTTATGTCTGCAGGTATTTAGTCTACCTTAAAGCTGTCATAAGTCACAGCTCCAGAGTCATGCACTGTGGGAAGTGGAGCTCCATTTAGCTGCAGTAGTAACAGGCTATGAAGTTTTTTCCATGTTGGTTACTACTATGGCCATACCATAATGTGGCTACTTGTAGCTCTGCTTACCACAATCCACATTGCAACACTTTTCCAGAAATGCCCAAGTTGACCTACTGACTGTGGTGGCAAACAAATGGATTGTTTATGGTGGAAAATAGTTCACAGTGGTGCAAGAGAATTAGGTGTATAATCACAGAAAGTTTTAAGAAATCATGATATTGGTGATGAAAATGTAAAAAGAGGCAGCGCTAACAATGATAAATACTGTTCCTTAACATCATAGTGATGTTGGTTGATATATCCCTTTATAAAACAGCAATATAAATTTAACACAACCTTTGCTATGTTCATATTTTGTTGCTATCTTAACCCATAAATAACCTAAGAGCAACTAATGACTAAAAACATCTGCTTCATTAAAATGTTTAATAGCTGTCGATCCACTAATCCTATCAATACATATAAATAATTGATGGAAAATACTCTATAGTTTGTCATGTTTTCATGGTCATCAGATACGACCTTTGTAGTGAACATGGAAACGCAGTCACTTCTACAGCATTGATTCACCAGTAAAAATCATGCAGTTGGATCAAAGACAGTGGATGGACACAATGGGTTTTAGATTTAGTTATCTCTCTGTTAAAAGTATAGTTTTGGATAGAATTAAACATAATTGAATTTTTTTTTTTAATTACTGATGTATGTCTACAACTGAAATGAAGTTTCAAAATGAGATATGTTGTGTTCAAGCTATTGACAGTGACATTTAAATCAAAATAAAATTAACCATCACTGCTGTATTTATATTTTTTCACATTATAACAAGTATTTCTTATTTGGGGGTTGTAAATAATCACCCATTCCATGAGACTTGGCTGACAGAAGTAATTTTCACATTGGCAAGACATGTTTGTAGGTTTCCTGAGTATCACTGACTATCACTACTTCCTACAGGGAATATCAAGGTCTACAAACAGTGGCCAACACTGTGACAAACCAGACAGGATGATGTGGAAGTGGTATAAATATGATACAGACTTTCAGCTCTGTGCTTTATGAATATCTAAGAGCCACTTCATATGCTGTCCATCAGAAGAAAAATACCTCCCCTATAGACTAATGCTGAACATGTAATAGTCTGATTTTGTTATTTATTATAATCTATACACATGAAATGCTTTAAAAAACAGTGATATGAAATGTAGTCTATCACACCACATCTGTCAGGCATTATCAGCCTTCACACCGCACGGCAACATGGCACTCAAACAACGATACACTTAGCATTTCATGCATCCAATCTCTATAAACTACCTACTCTTCATTCTTACACAGTTCTTACACATGCACGTAGTCCTGTCACTCTGGTGTGCAGGCACCGTGATATATTTATGCAAGTGTCTCTCTAGAGAATGAAATGATACTCTTTTCCTCTATCAGTAAATGCAATCTCACCACAATATGGCCACGGCAATTTGTCTTTATTTAAGTCCCCATTTGCCATCTCAGTCACTGCTGCATTGGGTCATTCTCTTCCAGTCTGCCAAAAGTGGCCTTAAGCTTCCCACATACATAATTTGTCATGTTTCACACTTAAAGCAACCTTTCACTTAGGAAAAAAAATATGCACATTTTAACAATCATACCTCAGTATGCCATCACAAAAGAAGGAACTCTTGGACAAAAATGGACAAATCCGACAATGAATAACACCCTAAACACTCCCACACACTGAGCTCATATTGAGATATTAATATTCCAGTATTAACATGAGTAATGTGTGATTTACCTTATATTTGAATAACTGCAGTAGAGATCACTAGTGCTTTTCCTGTAGGTGGCAGGAAAACATGTCTAAGAGACTTGAATATGTTCAATGAACTCTACATGTTTATTTATCCTGAAAGCAAATTAAAAAAAAAAAAAACAACCCACAGTTGTTCTTTTCTTTTTTAATTATCAAGCTCAATTTGCTTTCACTGACAGCAGAGGAAGTTGTTCCCTATGTTCATACATTTAAAAAGCGCTTAACACAAGAACATAAAACCACTTGAGAAGATGCAGTCTGTGTAGGTGTGGCTTTGTTCCTACTGTGGTCTGACCTAGCAGCGAAGACTGGGATCTGACTTGAGGCGCTACATCTCAGGACTAATTACAGCCAGGGTTGCCAAGCAACTGCAGCAACTGGAGTCTTGCGGGTCCAAGGGTGGCCTAGTGGTCCAACCAGCATTAGTCAAACCTGTGATGGATCTTCATCTGACCTGTGTGACTCCCTGGCCCTCCCAACTTCTACAGAAACTCCACACAGCATGGTTGACATTCTAAGCCCTGAATCTGCCATATACGAGGCCTATATATGATGTAATGTATGATCAGAGGTTTATACTGTGTAAAGTAAATAATCTGAGGACTGCACAAGTGCCTTATGTATATAGTGTCAATATATGTTTATTCATGTAATAATAACGTTGGATTATATTTATATAGTGCTTTCTTGTTTAACACATCCTCAGAGTATATATAGTGGATCCATTATTCATTCACTCACACATTCTCACTTTGGTAGTGGTAAACTCCATATATATCCACAGCTGCCCTGGGGCAGACTTACAGAAATGTGATGCTTGGTGGCTGAATGTCTTGCCCAATGACACAACAGCACATGACTTGGACAGAGCGGGATTCAAATTACCAACCCTTTTGGTTATTGGTTGAACTGCTCAACCTCTGATATTATAAATAATAGACATATGTACATTTTCTAGATATATTATGTAGCTTTCTCCATAACTCTGAGCCTCATGCACAGGATGCAACCATCTGCAAAAACACACACACACA